>JAQZBX010084465.1:0-13257 GCA_029593785.1 Cabassous unicinctus | reverse complement strand
TGAAACATATTACAAAGCTACAGTGGTTAAAACAGCATAGTACTGGCATAAAGATAGACACATCGATCAGTGGAATAGAATTGAAAACCCAGTAATAAACCCTCACCACCTATACAGTCAACTGGTTTTTGACAAACCTACCAAGTCCATGTTAATGGGACAAAACAGTCTCTTCAACAAATGGTGTTGGGAGAACTGGATATCTATAACCAAAAGAATGAAAGAGGACCCCTATCTCACCCCCTATACAAGAATCAACTCAAAATGGATCAAAGATCTAAATATAAGAAAAAGACAGGACCATAAAACTACTAGAAGAAAATGTAGGGAAACATCTTCAAGACCTTGTAGTAGGTGGTGGTTTCTTGGACCTTACACCCAAACCACATGCAACAAAGGAAAAAAATAGATAAATGGGACCTCCTCAAAATTAAACACTTTTGCACATCACAGGACTTTGTCAAAAGGGTGAAACGGCAGCCAACTCAATGGGAAAAAAATATTTGGAAATCACATATCTGATAAGGGTTTAATATCCAGGATATATAAAGAGATGTTACAATTCTACAGTAAAAAGACAAATGACCCAATTGAAAAATGGGCAAAAGACTTGAATAGACATTTGTCCAAAGAGGAAATACAAATGGCTAAAAAAAAACACATGAAAAAATGCTCAACATCACTAATGATTAGGGAAATGCAAATCAAAACTACAATGAGATATCATTTCACACCTATCAGAATGGCCACTATTAAAAAGACAGAACTACAAGTGTTAGAGAGGATGTGGAGAGATAGGAACACTTATTCACTGTTGGGGGGAATGCAGAATGGTACAGCCACTGTGGAGGACTGTTTGGCAGTTCCTAAAGAAGTTGAACATAGACTTGCCACGTGACCCTGCAATACCACTACTGGGTATATACCCAGAAGAACTGAGAGCAGTGACATGAACAGACATCTGCACACCCATGTTCATAGTGGCATTATTCCTGATTGCCAAAAGTTGGAAACAACCAGGTGTCCATCAACAAATGAATGGATAAACAAACTGTGGTCTATTCACACGATAGAATATTATGCAGCTATAATAAGAAATGAAGTCGTAAAGCATATGATAACATGGATGAACTTGGAGGACATTATGCTGAGTGAAGCAAGCCAGACACAAAAGGTCAAATACTGTATGACTGCGTTACTATGAACCAAATATATTCTGTAACATATTGTTTGAATCAAAAAAAAAAAATAAATGTATACAGCACATTTAATTGAGATATGTATGTATTTATTCATCTGTGTTTACTTATTAGTTTTTAATTGTTTATATATTCAATTATTAAATGTACAAAATAAAGTTAAAGAAAAAGAATGCTAGAGAGTGCACTTGAGATTAAAAAAAGAATATTGATTTTAAGGAT
Source organism: Cabassous unicinctus (assembly GCA_029593785.1). Lineage (NCBI taxonomy): Eukaryota > Metazoa > Chordata > Mammalia > Cingulata > Chlamyphoridae > Cabassous > Cabassous unicinctus. Next base: position 11,836 of record JAQZBX010084465.1, on the reverse strand, counting down.
TATAACATAAAAAATTTAAAAGATCCATGAACCCAAAGTGATACTAATAAAATGGCAGGGGACACTTCACAGAAAAATGAATAGAAGAAATGTTAGAATTAGAATATAATCATTTTCAACCCTCCCCCACCAATATAATATTTATTTCAGGTGAGAATCATCAATGCATGCTAAAATCACTGGGAGAAAGATTTTGTTAGAAAAGGATACCTGCATTGTCTTAAAGTATCTCCCCCAAATAGGTACTAACTATACAATGGAGAGATCTGGTATTACCTCTTTAACCATGTGGTCAAGCTTAGCACCGCTAATAGAAGCATAACCTGGCATTATAGCTTCCTGATGTGATGAAGTGGGAGGAACCTTTTCAGAAATAACCTGAATCTAATTACGAAAAACAGTCACATTAACCCAGAATGTGGGAAATTCTGCAAGACAACTAGCATGGATTCTTTAAGATTGTGTGTCATACAGAGAGGAAGGCAGAGAACTAAGATAAACTGATGGAGACTGTAGAGATGTAGTAGCCAAATGAGATTCACGAACTTTGATTAAATTCTGGCTTTTAAAAAAGAAAGCACAATTGTGTAGTAAAATGTCCTTTTTCTGGGGAAAAGGATACTGAGGAATTTAGAAGTAAAGTGTTATGATACCCGCAGCCTACACTGAATGTCTGGCAAAGGCCAAGTGTGTATATGTATTCAAGATAGATGGAAAGGTTGTGGCAAGGCATTATGAGTTATCTGGGTGAGGGGTAAATGGATATTTATTATATTGTTCTTTCATTTTATGGATTTGGAAATTCCTAAAAATAAAAAAAATAAAACCAATGGGAAACAATGTCTAACAGGGACTGAAAGTAGAGTTCTAGAATTGATAAACTTGCATTTCCATCTCAGGGCTGCCACTTCCCAGATATGGAACCCTAAGCAAGTTATTTAATTTCTCTGTATTTCAGTTTTCTTTAAGATGGGTTTTTGTGGTTTACTACTCCTAAACTTAATTTATACTTTTACTACTTTAGAACTGATCATATCCATACCAAAGGAAAAGGGAAATATGTGTATGTCCTGCATGTCTCTTTGAATGTAAGCATACTTACATTTCCAAGACAGTTTTAAATTTCATAAGCCTCACAATTCAAACCAAGACCTAATTCATTACTTTAACATGAAGGCAATAGATTAAGTCTTGATAACAGAATTGCAAACAACACCACAATGCACAAATTATATAAGTAGCAGCATGATGTTACTGGAAAAATGCTAGGCTCAGTATAAGAAGGGGAAGATAAAGGTCTAAATTCTGGCTCTACCTATAATTAGTAAACAACCTTGAATTATCAATAACCTCTTGGGAATTTCAACTTCTTTACTAATAAAATAAGAAGTTAAACCACATCTCTCCAATCTTGAGAAGTTCTAAAATCTGTAAATAACAGTAGGTTTTCGTCTCATCTTTTATGTGTTCTTTCTTTTGAAATGACATCTATGTTAACATTTACTATATTCCTAGCCTGAATTCCTCTTTCCCCTCTCCCATTCAATGTAGAAGCTACTATCTTACGATGGTTTTTACTTGAAATATAGCATAATTAATGCAAATAGCTGACAGTTAATTAGCTAAGCGCATCAGGACATACTTAGGGAATATTTAGCTGTGACTTAAATTTTGAATTTTACATAAAAATAATTTTTTTAAAATTATTTTTATTTTTATTGTTACATAAAATTTAAAACCTCTTACTTCTTTCCTTGTTCTTATGGCAGCATCTTGTACAAGCCGAGAAACAGTTTCTTTCATTTTCTCTATATCTTCTTCTTTTTGCTTCTCTTCAAGCAGGGCCTTCAGAAAAAACAGAACAAAGCAAAACAAAACAAAACCATCATTTCATGTTATTATAGATCACATCATCATTAATAAAGATAACATTAAATGGGTAAAAATCACTTTCCTAGAAGTAAACACCTTATTCTAAGTTGCTGGGACATTTCCACTTGGAGATCTTGCCTAAGTCATGAATAAAATTTACTTTCTCTACCCTCCTCATTGCCCTTATCCTAACTAAAAATGTGCTCTTTTTTTTTTAGTATTCAGTTTTTCTAATTTCTACAGCTGGAAATCCTAGACTCATTTTTGAATTTTCCTTCTCCTTTGGTCCCTATACAAAATTGGTCATTAAACAGATATTTTATCTTTGGCAAAATCCCTGGTATTTCCTTTATTCTCTGCTGTTTTTCAGTTGTGCTCCTCATCACCTCACGCCTACATCACTATAGACACCAATCACTTTGTCTCCTCTCATCGCTTCAATGATGACTTGTTTGGACTTCTAGCCTCAAAACCTTGAGTTAATAAATTTCTGTTGTTTAAGCCAATCCATTGCATGGTATTTGTTTTAGCAACAAGGAAACTAAAACACAAAGCATTTTCTTTGTAACCCCCCGCCCACATCCCAGCAGAATATTATGCATCTATTAAGTATTTAATAAATGTTGGTTAAGTGAATTAATGATTTGATGGTCTCTACATAATGGAGGCAACAACAATAGAAACAAATCTATCCATTTTGTGATCTCTATAAACTCTATACCATTCATATGGATGTGATGTGGTATAAGCAAAAAATATGACATAATGAGAGCCTAGGAATCACAATTGTTAGAGGGTTTTAAAAAAAAAAAAGAACAGTGACATTAAGCCTCCTATTGATAAATCTTTACAGTTAAATGTACTTTCTTTTAACTAAGCTTCTGGTTTTTCAAGGTAATTGTGTAGGTGCTCAGGGGGAAAAAGATGAATAAGATTCATATGATTTAACTGAATAAAATATCGGGTATACTATAGGAAAGTGCTATAATAGATCATTAAAGTATGAAAGCAAAGATGATGATGATTAGTTACAGAAGGATTGGGGGACATAAGAAAAGTCCTAAATTTATATATTAATTTTGGGAGAAATTGACAGATATAACGTATTCTGATTTTAAGTCTTACCATCCAAGAATATAGTATCTCAATTAACGGAAAGTGTAGCAATTTCATTTTCATGCATTTATTCTGCAGTTATTGATTTTTCTTACTATTAGGCCACATGGAGAAATGTTCATAATTTTATTATTTTTAAACATGTTTACTAGCTTTCTTACCTGGTTTTTTTGAAGGTTAGCTTCTTCTAAGAGTTGTATGCTATTTCTGGCTCTTACGATAGCCTCGTATTTCTCATTTTCTAACTCAGTGCATTTTCCTTGTAACTCTCTGTTCTGTTTTTCCAGATGTGTTTTTTCTGCTCTTAATTGGTTGGCTTCTTGAATTGCCACACATAATCTAGAAATTAAAAATCACATTTTGAAAGTTAAATATTTTTAAAGGGAAGGAGGGAGATGGGGGATTTACTAATCATCTATTATAGACCATGCATTGTGCCAGTTACTTTCACATATATTTTCTCATTTGATCCTCGTAACAGTTCTGTAAAGAAGGTTTCATTATCCCCATTTTAAAGATGAACAAATGGATGTAGAGACATTAACCACTTGATTATGGTCATGTGACTAATAAGCAGAAGGACTGCAACTGAGCCTAGATAGTCTGACTATAATTGTTTCTTTGATATCACACTGTATTATACAGTTTTATGACAGTGTTATAAAAGAAATCCTTAAAGAATGAGTTGTTCTTTATATTTATATGGTCTTTTTCTTTACCTTTTTTTTTTTTGCTTGGCTCTCCTTTACTACTCTTTTCCTACTGTCTACCCAGGCAACCCATGTTAAATTACTAATATATATACTTGAATGTTTTTCTCCATGTTCATATAATTATATACATATATACACATGTACTTACATACACATATCTCTTCATAGGGTTTTAAAAAAATGTAATTATTTGCATAATAAAAATTAAGGTCATAGTATATACCTTTTCTGTTCTTGTTTTCCTCATTCAATAATATCTTGTGGACATCCCTTCAAGCAATACATTCAAAAGCTCTTTCCTTTCTTAGTCCAACGGATGCAACCTCATTTCACTGTTAATTTGTATTTCCCTGGGAACTAGGGAGTTCAACCATATTTTCTCAAGTTTGTTAGCCAAGTGAATTTTGCTCTTTGAATTTCCTCTTCTTATCCTCTGCACGTTTTTTCTGATGGTTATTTACTTTCCTTGTTCCTTTATAATAGCTCTTTGAATATCACTAGCTGTCTGTCTGCCTTCTATGCTGCAAATATATATATATAAATATATATATATATATATTTTTGCCTATTGACTCTATTTAAGGAATCTTTATTACACTAATACTTTTCATTTAAATACTGCTAAATTTGACTATCTAGCTGTTTTTTTTTTTCAACAGCTTCTGGGATTTCAGTCTTTGTAAAGATTATCCTTTATGAAATAGAGAAGAGAAAAACAAAAAGTTGGTTATTTGAAGAAAATCAATAGTATTGTCATTTAGCTAGACTGACAAAGAAAAATAACTAAAATCAGAATGGAAAATTGTGATATGACTACTGATCTTACAGAAATTAAAGGCATTATAAAAGAATACTATGAACAGTTGTGTGTTAACAAATTAGATAACCTACAAGAAATTAAAGAATTCCTAGCAATTCACAAATTATCTAAATTGACTCAAGAAGAAATAGAAAACCTCAACAAACCTCTAAAAGAACAAAGGTTGAATCAATAATCATAATCCTTCCACCAAAGAAAAATCCATGACTAGAGAGCTTCACTGGTGAATTCTACCAAACACTTAAAGAAGAATTAATATCAATACTTCTCAAACTCTTCCAAAGAATTTAAGAGGAGGTAATACTTACTAATTCATATTATGAGGCCAGCATTATTCTGATACCAAAGTCTGGTAAAGACATCACAAGAAAAGAAAATTACAGAGCAATTCCCTTATGAATATAGATGCATAAGTACTTAACAAAATATTAGCATATTAAAAAGATTATATGCCATAACCAAGTGGGATTTATCCCAGGGATGCAAAGGTGATTTAACATACAAAAATCAATTACTGTAATACATTACATAAAGAGAATGAAAGAAAAAAGCACACATGATTATCTTGAGTGACACAGAAAAGACATTTGACAAAAATTCAGCGCCAAACTGGAAAGGAAGTAGTAAAATTATCTCTATTTGCAGATGACATGATCTCTCTGGAGAAAATCCAAAGAAATCTGCCAGAACACGTATTAGAGGTAATGAGATCAGCAAATGGGCCAGGTACAAGGCAACACACAAAAATCAATTGTATTACTATAAGTCAGCAATGAACAACCCTAAGAGGAAATTTAAAATAACTTCCATTTAAAATAAAATCTGAAAATAAAATATCTAGGAATAAATTTAACCAAGGATACAATAGACTTGTACACTGATGTGGTGGCTTGAGTTATGGATTCCAAAATTACGCAAGGTCTTAGCCTTAATCGATTGTCAGTAGTATCTCTTAAACATGTTATTTTTAGTTGAGATGTGGTTCACATGAATGATGTTGTGCTTTAATCTGGATTACTAAAATCCTTAATAAGCAAGAAATTCAGAAATAGTGAGAGAAAGCCATGGCAATGAGCTAGAAATTGGAAGTCAATGGAATCTAGAAGAGTAAGGAGAGGATATTATCATATGATGGGAAAAGCCAAGGAACCCAAAGATTGCCAGCCAGAATCTACTGACCCTAGGAGTAAACAAGCCTTTTATACTCTAAAACTATGAGCCAATAAATGCCTGTTAAGACAAACCATTGTGTAGTATTTCTCATAGCAGCCTGGAAACTAAGACAACTGAGAACTACAAAACACTGCTCACTGCTGAAAGAAATTAAAGAAGACCTAAATTAATAGCAAGACATCCCATGTTCATTGACTGGAAGGGTTAAGAGGTCAATATTATCCAAAGTAATACACAAATTCAATGCAATCCCAATAAAAACTCCGGCAGCCTTTTTTAGCAGAAATGAAAAATTAAGCCCCAAATGCATATGGAACTGCACAGGGCCCCAAATAGCAAAAACAATGGTGAAAAAGAAGAACAAAGTTGGAGGACTCACACTTCCCAATTTCAAATTGCACTATAAAGCTAGAGTAATCAAGTGTAGTACTGGCCTAAAGATAGGCAAATAAATCAATGGAACAGTATTGAAAGCCCAGAAATAAACCAATACATCTATGGCCAACTGATTTCTGACAATGACTTACGATGAGGAAAGAGTAGTCTCTTCAACAAGTGGTGCTGGGAAAACTGAATACCCACATAAAAAAGAATGAAGTTAGATCTCCATCTCATACCATACACAAAAATCAACTTGAAATGGATCATGGACCTAAATATAAAAACTCAAACTATAAAACTCTTAGAAGATAATATTGAGGCAAATCTTTATGACCTGAGATTCAGCAATGATTTATCAGATATGACCCCCAAAGCACAAGCAACAAAAGAAACATAGATAAATTTGATTTCATCAAAATTAAAAACTTTTGTGTATCAAAGGAAATTACCATAAGAAAGAATGAAGTTATGGGACATGGAAGAACCTTGAAAATATTATGCTCAGTGAAATAAAGCAAGGAACATAAGGACAAATATTGTATGATATCACTTATAATAGATGACTAGAAATAGCAAATTTGCAGAGATAGAAAGTAAATTAGAGGTTACCAGGGGTAGTTGGTGGGGAGAAGAGAGTAGTGTTTGTAAAAAATAAAAAATAATAAAAAAATAAATTTACTATATAATTTTTAACCAACTTCATTCATTCATTCTTTCTTTCTTTTCTTTTCTTTTCTTTTTTTTTTTTTAATAACTTTTGATTTTAGAGTTGAATAAAATAGCCTATGGCTGCTTTTGGGAAAAGATAGAAGTAGTAAAAAATAATAACTTCTCTAGTCTCTTGTTCTTTGTACATTAAAAAAAGAAAAACCCAGTTCATTGTTTCTTTAATTATTCAATACATGCTTTATATTCTATATTTGATGCTTTTATTATGTGAAGTTTTTTTGAGAAAATGGGCAGGTTCTAAATCTCTTGCTTGTTTTTTCTCCTGTGAGTCAAGTGGCTTGTTTTCTCAGTAGCTGTTAATATTTTATTAAGCTTATATCTGGCTGTTGGTTTGTGGGAATTCTGAGGTGCCAGGATATTTCAGTTCCCTTCTAGACCTTCTCTACTACTCCTGATTAATAGGCATGGGAGTATATGCCTCTTTTATCTTGCCCAAAACAAAATTACTAAAATCAAACAAACAAATAAAAACAGCTACAACTTTATTTCACTTTATTTTTCTTCTCAAATCTAATTACTATCTTTGATTATTATAGCCATTGGGTCAAATGAAAAGATCTTATTAAAAAGATAAATTATTTAATTTAAAACAAAATAAAATCATCAAAATATTTGAAAAATGTCTCTTTTATATAAACTATCACCAACATGTACCAATATAAACACTCAAAGGAGTATTATAATGAAAATAAAAAATAATAGAAATATTGGCATGTACCACCAGTTCTTATAAATCATTTTATGATATTTGATTTTAAAATATCTTCATTAAAATCTCAATTGTTAAAGTTCACGTTCAGGGCTAGAAGGGTGGCAGAGAGAAGTAGCTTAAGCATGTGGATATTACTAATTTAAGAATAATCAACTGATATATAAAACAAGACACCTTTTTGGTATTATGTTGGGAAAATCACTTCCTTTTTTTTAAAAGAGATAAATATATATTCTCTCTACCTAAAATAAAGCCTGCAATCTAATTTCAAGCCCTGTTGCTCAACTCATACACAGAAAAATGATTAAAGAAAAAGAGCACTGAAGACCATTTAAATAGTATTCTTTTACAATCCCTCATCCTGAGGCATCTACAAACAATGGTGTACAACCATGATGGAACTAGCTTTTGAGATGTGTGAGGAGATTTTGTTGGTTTAAATAACAGGAGGTGCAATTAGAATTTTGTGTTAGGTGCCAGGCATGCTAAACATTCAGTAATTATTGGCACAATCCCAAACAACTAAGAATTGTCTCACCCAAAAGTCCAATAGCCCTATTGAGAACATGGCACCAGCTGAGGACTGTGGGAGAAGACATCAGTGATTGGCAAAGAGATGCCAAGGGCCATTTTGGAGACTGCCAAGACCACAGGAAAGAAGAGCACTGGGGAGCAAGAAGTACTATTAGCTTGCCTTTTGGGGGCTTCAGTTTGCAGTGCTATCCTGATATATTGGGCCCAAGATGTAAAAAGAATCCAAAATATTTAGCACTTGGAGCTAATCCTTCTTCCAGGGTTCATAGTACATGATACTTAAAAAAAACAATACTTTAAAAAATCGACATAATCCTTTATTTGTCTTTTATTTCAATGGCTTATTTCTGCTGTAACTGCACTATTTGTAGGAATACACACTTATGGACAGGTTGTTGAGGCAATATCAAATTTCCCCAGACATAATGATTATAAATTTTAAATGCTCTTCAGGAAAAGAGGGAAAGAAGGATTTTTAGGCTTCTGAGTATCAGTTAGGTTCACTCCAAAATCTGTAGGGTGATGTCAAGGGGGAATGAAAATGAAGGTGTACTTTGTGTTGCAGTATTGATAATCCATGATTACCAAGAGTTTTATTCCTTTAAAAAAATGTACTAGAGTTAATTTTGTACATCTGTTCTCTTTCAAAGTTATGATATGAATTAATGCACACAGTAAAGGGTCTAGACTCCTATTAAACAAATGATTTTTGAATATATGTTCAAAATATATCAATATTTTTTTTGGGAACTGAATCATGTCCCCCACAAAAGACATGTCTTTTAGTTTTAATCTGTGTTCCTGTAGGTGTCAACTCATTTGTAAGTAGAACCTTTGAAGGTATTATTAATATCTTAAGGTGTGGACTCATTTGTGAATAGGATCCTTAAAGATCCTAATTACATGAAGCCAAACTGAATCAGGGTAGACTTTATCCATATGACAGAAGCCCTTATGAGGAGAAGAAATCTAGACAGAGATATAGACAACTGAGCAGGAGAACTAGAAGCCAGGAAGAGAAGCCATATGACAGAGTCAGAGATGCAAGCTAAGAAAATACAAGGATTATGGCAAGCCAGCACAAGAACGCTACAGATCCAGGAGAAAGCATTAGCTGACAAGAACTTAATTTTGGACTTCTAGGCATCAAAACCATAAGACAATAAATTCTGTTGTTTAAGCCAAAATATCTGGGATATTCGGTTTGCCCTGGCAAACTAAGACATTGTTGAATATGATTTTTTTGAAACACATCCAGTAAATAAGATTTTAAACTTGTGTTTATAGTTTATAAACTAAATATTCTAGTAAATAGCATAAACTGAGATTCTGATGTTCAATATCTTCTGAGGCATATAGAAACAGCTAGATGTATTTAAAAATTTACCTTGTTTCCAATTGCTTTATACTAGATTGTAACTGCTGTAAGCGCCTATCTGATGCTTCTTCTCTTGCTTGGGCAGACACCATTTCCTCCTCCTTGAGAAAAAAAAAAGACGACACTGGAGACCTTGAGCGTGTGAACACTGAATGCACCATTATATAGCATAAAGAAAATAGTACATAATATAAAGTTACTATATTGCTAAAATTCTAATACGTAAGTTTGAAGAAGCAACAAAACTTTGGAAACATATCATATGTATACTAAAAAAAGGGGAGGGGAAACCTCACAATCAATTCTCTATTAGAAAAATAATCAAAACAGTCACTGCATATAGATTTCTAAAAATATTTCAAATTATATCTATAGTGTAAGGCTAATAAAACAAAGCAAGTAGTCGGCCTCTAGAATTTGTGCTCTTTAAAAGGTTATACTGCCTTTCAACATCTATCAAGTTGATCATAAGATAATTCTCCATTGACAAAGTAATGCTTTGAAATATATTAATAGATTTCCTAAATCATCTCCATATTCCTAGAATAAACTCTACAAGGTCATAAAATCGCATAGCAATTTATATCAGACTTTTGTATCCATTTATATGACTGAGCACGTTCACATATATGTTTATGCAATCTTGACAGATTTCAGAATACATATTACAACAGTGTCAAAAGATAAACTGAGACATTTTCATTATATAAATAGTCTGGAACATTTATATTATATAATAAGTTGGAAATTATTTCAGAAAGAAATATATAAAACCATCTGGGATTGACACTTTCAATTTTATTTTCATATATAATTCTACGACTTTGGATTTTTTATTGAATCTATAAATCAATTTAAGGAGAATTGACATATTAAAATTTCAAGTCTTTCAATCCATGAACCTGATCTATCATTACATTTATTTAGATCTGCCTCCTTTAATTTTTCTCAGAAATGTTTTAAAGTATTAAGTGTATAGGTCTTGCACATATTTTGTTAAATTTAGTGCAATAGTTTTCAAGTTACTGGATGCTATTAAATGGAATTGTATTTCTATTTCATTTTCCCATAGTTTTCGCCAGTTTACAGAAATACTATTATTGTATGTTGACCTTTTATCCTGTGATTTTTTTTTAACAAATCAATTTTATTGATACATATTACTAAAGCATAAATCCATCCAAAGTGTACAATCGATGGTATCTGGTGTAATCACATATTTGTGCATTCATTACGTCACTCATTCTTAAAGCAGTTTCATTATTACAATAATAAACAAAAAACAAAAAAACCAAAACTCATCACCTCTCAATTTTTCTCTGCTTCTCCTGCCGTACATACTGCTATTCTTTTTCCTTCTCCCTAGTATATTTGTATTTATATTAAAAATTTTTTTTTTAGTTTTTAAAGAAGCTTTAGATTACATAAATGTTACATAAAAAATATAGGGGATTTCCATATGCCCTACACCTCTCCCCTCCCACACTTTCCCACATTAACAACATCCTTCATTAGTGTGTGGTACATTTGTTACAATTGATGAACACATATTGAAGCACTGCTACTAACCATGGACTATAGTTTACATTATAATTTATATCTGTCTCACACAATTTTGTAGGTTATGACAAAATATATAATGGCCTGTATCTGTCATTGCAATGTCATGCAGGACAATTCCAATGTCCTGAAAGTGTCCCCATATTATACCTATTCTTCCCTCTCCTTCCCCTCAGAACCTCTCTGGTGGCCACTGCCTTTATACCAATGATAAAAGTTCTTCCATTCCTAGAATAATAATATCTATAATAGAATAATAATAAATCTACTTTAGTCCATTGTTCATTCTCTAATCTTGAGGATTTTGGAATGGTGATGCCCACTGTTTCTAACTGAAAGGGGGCTTAGATCCCATGGGGCAAATGGATGGAACTATCTTGCTTGCAGTTGCAGACACTCTCTGTTCCTTGGGATGGGTGTTGTCCATCATCATCTCCTTGTTAGTTGTCCTGGGTGAGTCCAATGAACTGGGAGTAGGAGTTGCAACTCTGCTGAGATTCAAGGCTCAAATGGCACATGAACTGACCAAAGATTTAAGTCTCTGGGACATATATTTAACAAGTATAGTGCTAATTATAGGTTCACATAAAAGGGGCAGTAGAATCATGTGTAGGGAAACTATAAATGAGTCTAACTCTGTTACACTGGGGAGCATAAATTTTGAAGGTCCACTGACAGGGTGCCAAATTCCTGAGCTTGTCTGTCCTGCTTATAGTGTCTGGATGTCTTTAGAGCCTTCAGGAGCCCTGCTGTTTGAGGCTCTGTGATATTATTGACTTTAGTAGTTTTTTTGTATACTGCTTAGGATTTTCTATATACACATATATGTTTGAAATGAAATATATATA
>JAQZBX010084464.1:0-13255 GCA_029593785.1 Cabassous unicinctus | reverse complement strand
GCATGGTATATTCTGATGGAAAATGGCCTACATTCGTCGGTGCTTCGCCACTCAGGACAACCCCCAAAGTCCCAAAAAAGCCCGAGTATTTCAACTGCCCCTCCTCTCCCTGCCCCAAAAATGTCCAGTGGCCACTGTCTCCACCTCACTGTTACAATTTCTTCCATTGCTTGAATCACAGTAAGTCTACAACAGAACACCACCAATTCCACTCTAGTCCACAGCTCCTCCCCCCATCCTGAGTGGACTTGGAAGGTGAATCCTCTGGCCCACCTATTTGCCAGCTGTGCCTGGAATCTCAGTGGAGCTGCAACTCCTACCCTATGGCTCAATGGACTCATCCAAGTAACCTGGCGAGGAGACGACGATGGGCAACAGCTATCCCAGGGAATGGAGAGGGCCTGCAGCTGAAGGCAAGATAATCCCATCCACTATATCCATGGAATATATTGACATTTTTAACATGTGGTCACCATATTTTCCCATAGCAAATTGCCTGTATATTACTCAGTAAGTTCCCATCACTCAAAGATATTTCATTCAGTAGCTAGTAGCCATATTTAATCAAACATATCTGAACAATTTTTATTTTAAAATTCCCAGTTTGCCCCACCCCACTTTCATCTACAAGTAGTTTTTAATTTTCCAATAAAATATGTCAATATGATGATAACACACACATTCCAAGTATATTCACTTTTGCTTGCCAGTATAGAAAACTGATGCTGAGGAAGCATACATAAACAGCCATACAATCACAAAAATAATAAACACATAGAAAGTCATCTAGCACGTAGGTGGATGCCTGCAGAAATACCATACCGCCATCCACAGAAGATGCATCCAGCCCATTACATATTGTAACAGCATTAAACAAAAAGACAAAAAAAAATTAGGTCCAAATTTTGATTCACGTTAGCAACAAATTCTGTACACTTCTTTTTCCCTTCCCGAAATGGGAGCATTTTGTGGTAAAATAGCTAAAACACGACATCATATTTCTCATATAAATTGAGTTCTTCAAACGTTATATGTCAAACAATTGACTTACTGTAACGTTAAATACATTCAAATTGGCAGAACCAGTTACAGGTGTACGAACATGGATCAGAATTTTAAAGCAGATATTTAGTCTTTTCCCTTAACTCTTTGTTAATTATAATTTTGCCAGGGTAATTCAAAAGCTTTATATTTGGATTAATTTTTTAAGTTTTGTTTTATTTTGTAAATTTAAACTTTTATATATAAATATATATATATATATATATTTTTTTTTTTTTTCTTTTTACCACCCTGTTAAGTGTTATTTTATTGAATGTACAGGTAATAGATCTGGTCAACAGAAAAGCCAAGAGTAATATTCACTCAAGTTTCAAAAGTCATGTGTATTTTTAGTTTGGTAAATTTGTGGAGACATCATTAGGCATAGTTGTTTTTTTTTCCCCCTCAAGAAAATAGGTCTAGTATTAAAGAGCAAAAAAAAAAGCTAAAGGGTTTAATTACAAAATATTAATTTCCCTTGCATCTTATAAGACATGGGATTAAAGAACTGGGACATAAATGTCTGATCAGTCTGTACTGCTCCCACCTGAAAATCTCCCCTCCTCTCAACTGAAAAAGCCCTAGCAATACTCTGAGCACAAAGGACACATGCATACACACACACACACACACATACACACAAGGTAATGTTTTGATTAGCTTATGGGACATAGGGAATTGATTAGTGTTCTAATTACTAAAGACAATCTTTAGCTTTCTCAATCGAAGAATGTGCTGATATTAAAAGTTCCTGCTCATCCCTGTGCAGATGACTTAAATTACAGCATAAACACTTTGCTGGTCACCTGGCAGTGGACTCACTTTACCCCCTTTACAATTCTATCATGAGTATTTCGAAATATTGACTTATGTTCAAAATGTGCATATGATATAGCACCCACTTTGTTCCCTCAAAAACCTGGGAAGTCAGTCAACTACAATATCCAAAGCAAATAATATATTCCTAGAGGGCTTCATCAATTGGAAGTCAAAATATAATTAATAGCACTGACATATATATGTAAATGCAGTTAAAAGGGGGAAATATTAAGTTGTAAATATGGTAACAGAATAAAAAAATATTTTAAAAGCTTTGGAATTGTATTATACAACAGTGAACCCTAAATTAAGCCCTGGACATATCATAGCACATTTATAAACATGTTTTCATCAATTGTATCAAAATTTCCACACCAATGCAAGGTATTAATTACAGGCTGGTATGTGGGAATCCTGTATTTTATGCATGATTGTTCAATAAAGCCTAAAACTTTCCAAAAAAACAAAATACATGGAGTGGAAACCTAAAGCAGATTGTAATGTAACCAAAAGTTGAGTGTTTTTGAAAAAAATAGTTAATTTCTTCTAGTAGTTCCAAAATCATCAATTCTCATCCCACTTCAGAAATTTTTAACACAGTTGATATTATAGATAATCCTTGGCTTGAAAGTATTTACTTATAATCTAATACCTGATGATTAAGCTCATCTCTGGGATATTTTCCCTTCATCATAATTTGTACATAAAATTTCAGAAAATATCTTCATTCAAAAAAATACAAAATGAAACTTTCTCCCAAAACTTACCTAAATCCTGATTATGTTTACTCACATGGTAGATATTACTCAAAGGTTTTGAAAATGGTAATATGTGCTTGAATTTCAAAACTTAAGAATTTAGAGGAATTTCTGGAAAGTTTGTGTGCTCTGTGTTTGCTTATAATAACTTTATGCTAAAAAGGTTATCAAAGTTAATTACCTTGACATGGATTGTGTTGCGAATTGGAAAGAGGATAAAATATATAAGCTTTGGAGAACTTCAAACACTTGAAGGTACAATTAAAAAGAAATGGAGTCAATATGAATTAAGGAAGTGGATATGTTTAGGAACTATAAATACTCTGGTGTATTGACTCACAGAAGACTCTAGGTATAAAATCTACTTAATCACACAAGTCCCAGGCTGTTAATTACTGTTATATGTAATAATTACAAAGAATTCTTACTTTTCATAATACTTTGGAAATTTGCCAGTAACTATATATATCTCCTGTAATGAGAAGCTTTAGCATGTGTTTGTTATCAATTCTCAAAGGAAACCAAACCTAAAAATGGTTCTAATCTAAGGAAATATTGGGAAATATTGCAAATATTATTTCTTGATGTACATGTGATTTTCTTAAACATACAATCAGGGCCTATTAGAAGTCTTTCAGACACAAGTTGAGAGATTTCTCTAGAAAACATGAGGAGCATGGCGATCATCCCCTGCTATTGCAGCTTTCTAATTTTCTTCTATTGCAGAAGTTTCTGAGTGAGTGGACCAGATGCACAGGTTAACACAGGCATTGCAGAGGATATTTTTCAATGTGAGATTCTTAGATGTTTATCTGAACCATGATATTCTCAGCCCCAGGTCTGAAAGATTCTTTGCTCTTGCTTAACTTCACCAGCTCAGTGACATTTGAGCGGAATAGACCACCTGTCGGGCAGGAAATGAGTCCCATTGCAAGGTCTGCATTGGCACTAAAAGGTTATCAAGACATTCATCCCTCATTTACTCTTTTTCTATATTTTATCAGTGGTGGAATGTGGTAGAAATGAAACATATAAGGACTTTTTTTTCTTGCATGAGTACATTTTAGAGTTTTGGAGCCTTAGACTCTTCTCATAAAAGTGACTGTGAGCTGTCAGGAAGTAGCTTACAAGCCCGGCAGGAATCTTTATGAATAGTGGGAATAATATCTCGATAAACAACTATGAATATTCAGACTAAAAGGAAGATAAAAACAAATGAAAAATATCATTGACAACAGGGTTTTACATGGAATGTTTGAATGTTTACCTCTTTGGGGAGGTGATAGTGATTTGTTACAGCACTTGAATCAACAAGCATTGTTTTTATTGTGTTCTTATGAATTTGTGATAAGGTGCTAGAGTCTGAACATATGAAAAAGCAAAGAAGATAGATAGAAAGATTAGTGAGGAAAACACAACTCTGTCCTGAGGAAAATGAAGTAGTAGGAGTTTAGGTGCACATGAAAGCTTTTCAATAAATTTCTTGTGTCTGAAGCTTGTGATCGTTTATTTGATAAATAAAAAGAAGGACACTGAATAATTTGGTTAGACTTTGCAATATGTTTACCTTATTAACAATAACCCATTGAAATTCAAATGTGCTATCCAGAAGTTGAGATAGGAACAAAAGCTAATGGGTGTTCACTGGTGTTTATGGGATGGTGGTAGATAAAAACTTACTGAAAAAGCAGATGTCTGAGAGAAGAGCATAGAGACTTTGCACTTCTTTGATCCCCCTAATGAAGCCACTTATGCTGTTATTCCCCTTTTCCCCATATACTTCAGGGATCAAGGCTGTACTCAGCGACTGCTCTGCAGCTCAATGGCTTCCCCATCTATAAAAATGCCTGTTTATTTGAGGATAAATAATTTGACTCTACCATCTATCTTAGGTGTGGTTCCCCAGAAGCAAACCTCAAGAAAGAAATTTGTGTACAAGTGATATGTGAAGGACATGCTCTCAGGAGATATTGGCAAATGGAATTGGGAATTCAGACAGTAAAGGGGAAGAAGCCAAGGATGAGTAAGGGTTCAGCAAAAAGCCCAAGTTCATTGTGATACCATAGCACAACTGTGAAATGTAAATTATGCCTCAGATTTTGCTGTGACTAATCAAAGGAGCTGGGCTTCCCTGTTCCCACTCTAGTCCTTGATTATGTGTCTCTAACCTTACTTCCGTTGTAAACTCCCAAGTATTTCTAGCTCTCTGTCTGACTTGGGAAAACCAGCTCCTATAGCCCAGAGAAAAGCCTACAAAGAGATTCACAGGTGAAAGCCATTGCAAGTATATACAACGTGTGGCATGAGCTCACAGAAAGTGATCTATCCAAGGGAATTCAAGTGGGTTTGAATGGAACAATAACAGTGCCCAATCAACCACTCCCCAAAAGGTTGCTTTGTTGCCATCATGATTTCACTGGAGAATTATTCCAGTCTTCTCCTCCTGAATGATATCATTGGCCATATTGAAAAAAAATCTAAAATATTGATCTTCAATGAGATACTTAACTCTCCTCGTCACTCACTTTCTGCCCACTTTCTAAACTTTATCATGACCTGAAATTGCTCTTTATTTGAAGTCACAAATACTATCTTTCTATATATAATTTCTCCCCATAATCTTCTATTCTTTTAATAATCTCCTTCATTTATTCCCATACATCTATTCCTAGACATCATCAGCAACTGTAGATTTAGAGAACCTCTAACTTCACTTTAACTATCAATTCCTCCTATTATCGTTTTTACTCCAACTTAAGATTTATTTCAATTACATTTTGATAATATGTTTTACGTACTGTCATGATCTCAATCCAGCCAGTCAACCTGAAAAATTCCAAATTTGAATATCTTCAAATGTTCATCATTTCCACAATGTCACATAAACTGCTATCGAAAATTTTACAATTGTACAACAGAGTTTGATTATAAATTAATGATAAGTAATCTGACTGTGCCTTCATAACTTCCCAACAAACTTTCTTTTCCCAATTTAGTCCCTGATTTAGCTTATTTCTAATTCTCCACTATGATAGGTGATTTCACAACCCATTGAAATACAGAAAGCTGCCTGAAAGTTTTGCTGCAAGGAAAATACATAACAAGCTTTAGGTGTGACTTTGTCATCTCAGAATTTCAGCAGAGGCTCCAATACCTGAAAAAACACAAAATAGCTATCTGGTATGTCCATATACAAAGATAAGATAGTAGACCAGCTATGTAAGGCAAATTAAGATATAAAATGATTACACCAGAATTAGTTGATCGCTTATTATCTACATGTAAATGACAAAAGTACTTAAGAAGGAAGGGAGGTTTAGTTATTATTGTTGTTATTTGAGGAACCAACAATGAAATAGGTCATACTCTTTCCAATTACTCAAAATTGCCAATTACTCAAAAGTGAATCCTGCTCATTGGAGAGCAATGAAGAAAAAGCTTCAAAATAGCAGCTCAATGTTTAAAATTTAAATGCAAACAGATGACCAAG
Organism: Cabassous unicinctus; assembly: GCA_029593785.1. Lineage (NCBI taxonomy): Eukaryota > Metazoa > Chordata > Mammalia > Cingulata > Chlamyphoridae > Cabassous > Cabassous unicinctus. The sequence goes on along the minus strand of JAQZBX010084464.1, from coordinate 7,147 downwards.
GATCAATAAATATATGAGAACATTTCCAAAACAAAATATAGAGAACTAGATCAATTAAAAGGGGCTGGGGCGGGGCTGGATTGTGACATTGTGAGAAGAATAGAAAAATAATTAAGGAGAATTAATATGGAGACATATAAGAGAGTATTGGTTCCACAAAACAATAAGAGAATGGCATGGAAAAATAAATTATAGATGACAATAAAGAGATTTACTTTGTGAAATTATCATAACTGAAAGAAAAATTATCTTAAGAGCTGAAAGACAAGGTTGAGTAAATATTACCCCCAAAAAGCAAGGCAATAAAGAAAAGGAAACTGAAAAGCACAAACCAAAAAATTACACAAAATATTTACTCAGAAGATCTAGGATCATGATGACAGAAATCCAGGAAGATTAAAAAAAAAACAAAGCATATGGAAGAGATTTGCCCAACATATATCACAAGTATTGATGGTTAGAATCAATGAACACAAGTCTCCAAATTGAAAGAGTCCACTGAGTGCAGAAAACAATGAAGGAAAAGTCACCCACAAGGAGACACAACATTGCAAATTCCAGAATATTAGATATAAGGTGTGGCAGTTTAATATTATTTTTGAATTCCAAAAAGCAATATTGATTATGTTTGTAAACTGGACCATTTCTCTGGGCATGATACCCTTTGATTGTATTACATTCAGTTAAGATGCCTTTGATTAAATTATGTTAAGATAAAGGCTTTGACTCAGGTTGAGTCCCTGCCCCCTTGGTAGGCTATATAAATGAACCTTCAATCAAGAACACAAAAGCAGATACGTGAGAAAAAAGAGACAGCTCCACAGATATGGTAGAGGCCCCGGGAAAAGAAATGAGCTATTTGCTTGATAGCTTACAGCTGACCTTATGATGAGACAAGAGCAACTGAGCCAGGAGAGAAATGAGCCCCAGGAAGAGAGTGAGCCTACAGCCAAAATTAGAAGAAGTTGGACCCATGACGCTTTAAGAGGGAAGAGGAAGGCTGAACCATTGCAGATGTCTCCCTCCATCTTGTTTCAACACATGGCAACAGACTTTGGTGAAGAATTACCTCTTATGGTACCTTGAGTTGGACTCTTTAAGGCCTTGTAACTGTAAGCTTTTAACCCAAATAAATACCATTTATAAAAGCCAACAGACTTCTGGTACTTTGCATCAATACTCCTTTAGCTGACTAATACATAAGGTGTTTGGAAATGGAAAAACAAAGTTTATACAGAGAATCAAAATCAGAATTGTCTTAGACTTCTCCATAACAATACTAGAGCTAAAAGATAACCTAACAATGATTACAAAGAATATTTTTCAACCCAAAGTTCTTTAATCAAGTTAAATGAGTACTTCCATTTTCATCAATATGGGAAATGAAAAACCAGAAAACACTTTCAGTTTGAAAATAATTTACAATCTTGTGGTGAGTGCATGAATTAACACTGGAACTGCTTTGGGTTTTGAAAGTCTCTGGGTGTTAATATATATATATATAATTTTTTATATGTACAATAAATATCTTCATATATATGCATTTTATGAAAAACTGCATGCTGAAAAATAGTATCAGAAATAGACACATATCTGGCCCTGGAGTAGCTAAAAGATACAATTACATGGGGGTAAATGTAGGCGGTGCGGGGAGCAGAGCATATGGGAGTCCCTATATTTTTTATATAATATCTATGTAATCTAAAGATCTCATAAAAATAAAAATTTTTCAAAAGACACAATTGCAAAATGTCCTAGGAAGGATTGATATGGGATGCCATAGATAAAACATAACTGAATAAAAACTCACACTCCATAAATACCAATTACAGAAAGAAAAAGTCCAACATGAGTGATTGTCAACAAATTCAATAAAGCATGAAGAGATGCCCCTCAAACTTCAGGCATTAGAAATATTGGTTAGTATCAATATAATAAACATGTTGAAAATTAGTAATTACATAAAAGAATAAATTAAAAAGAGGTAAAAATGATAACTTACTCTAAATAAATGTTACACAGATTTGAAAAAGATTAAAAAAATCTTCTAGAGGTAAAAAACTATGGTCATGAATTCCAGAAAGATTTTGTAAATGTCCAAAGACCTAAAAGATGTACTTCCCAGTTATTCTTCCTTATGAATATATGATCCATGATTTGGAAGAGTAAGGGAAAGGACATGAGAGATAATCTCTATTTAGAAGGTGTTATAGTTGACTTCTGTCCCTAGAAAAGATAGTTCATTTCCTAACCCTTAGCTTGTGAATGTGATCTTATTTGGAAACGGGGTCTTTGCAGATGTTATCAGTCAACATGAGGTCAAACTGGATTAGGGTGGGCCCTAATTCAATACGACTGGTATCCTAATAAGGAGAGGAAATTTGGACATGGACAGACAGACAAGGTGAGAAGACATCCATCTGATGGAAGCAGAGATGAAGTTATGTGATGGATTGCCAGCAAGCCAACACCGGAACCCTGCAGATTTCAAAGAATAGCCCTGCGGACACCTTGATTTGGACTTCTAGCCTCTACAATTGTGAGTCAATACATTTTTGTTATTTTAAATCACCCAGTTTGTTGTACTTTGTTATGACAGCCCCAGGAAACTAAAACTGAGGACATCCGTCTTAAGAAAATAGCAGAGACTGAACAATAAGCCTGAAGAGGAATTATTCAGAGAGTAGAAGGACAGAGAACTCCTGGGGAAGAAAGAAAACTCATTAGAAAAGATGATGTGGTGAATGATGTGATGGAAAGTCTGCCAATAATAAAGAACATATAAATATATGAGAATTATGCAAGTTTAAAAAAAGTCAAGCAGTAATTCAAAGAGAAGACAAACTATACAAGAAAGGAATTATAATCCTATTATACTACTCACCTTTGCAATGAGTTTATTTATTTTGCCATAATGATATAAACATATATTATTGATTTATGTTTCAATGGTTTCTCTTGCCAATGAGATAAAATTTAAACATATTACCATGGTTTACAAGATGCTCCATTATCTCATCTATCTTCGCAGACACTTGTCAAAATACACATTATCAACCAGCTTTTGGTAGGTTAGCTCTGGTAACAAAGCCCTAAATTTCAGTGGCTTCCAACACAGGTCAGTGGCTGTGGATTATCTGGGGCTTGGCTTTTGATCTGATATATATATATGTCTTCTCATTCCAGGATACAGGCTGAGAAACAGCCTTATTCAGTACACATCATTCTCATGTCAGGAAAACAAGCAAGAGAGCTGACTAAATCAATAATGGTAATTAAAGTTTCTCATAATGCTGCACACTAGCATTTCTGCTCGTTTCACTGGCATACAAGTCAATAACCAATTCTGATACTCGGGGGGCAGAGGCAGAGATAGGATCTATGTATCCCATAACAATCTTGGCAAAAGATGGGGATGCAATCTACCATATACAATTTCTGTCACTTTCTGTTCTATTCCCATTTTAGATTGATTTCAGGTTCAAGAACATATCCACACACTGAAATCATATGCTGAACCCACAGAAAAGTGTTGACAAGTGTGTAAGGTGATATAAATTCAGCCCAGGAGTAAACATTGTGCTGAAAATTATATCTCACTTCTTGATTGAGATGTTAGCATTTAGTTAGTAATGTTCCAGAATAATGATATCTGTGATTTTGAAAATGACTATGGGTAGGTTGAGGATAAGAGCAGGAAGGAACATGTGTGAATGGCATAATCAGAAATAAGTAAGAAGAATAATACTATTAATGGAAGATTCAGACTCGTGGCCTAGCATACAGATGGAAGTTGGGAGAAGATGAGAGGCTGTTTCTTGATGGGAATCCTGAGGAATTAAAGAACTCTCCAAGTACCTCTCAACACAATGGCCCTATTTGAAAAGAAATGGAGCTTGGCCTAGGGTTCTTAACATACCAGTAAGTAAAACTCTAACTTCCATTGCTTCATGAATGCAATTGAAATGAAATAGAAAAAAATTACCTCAATAAAATCATTTTTCAATCAGTACATGTTGCTATATCAAAGAGCTGAAAAAAGAAAAAACAAGTATATAAAGATAATTTGTAAAGTGAAAATGTGTTTCAACAAAAATTTTTAAACAATAAAATTACCTTGTGGTCCCGCCCTGAACAAAATGGCAAAGTGAGAGGTTTCAGGGGCCCTTCGGGCCACAGAAGCTTTGAACAAACAGCAAAACCTGGCTGTTTCTAAAAGCTCCAGCAAACACATAAAGGATTGTACTAACAGGATGAGCACCAGATCAAGAAAAAGGACACTTAAAAGCTGTAGGATCTTGTGCACCCTGGCTGGTCCCTCACCCATTCACTGGCTGGGCATGGAGCAGTCCTGTGCTCCCAGTAAGGATCCCTGCTCCTAATTCCAAAAGGAGCAGAATAACACTCATGCATATATGTCTGGCCCAGTCTCTCTGCTGGTGGCCTGAGGGATTCACTATTCCAGAACTTACCCTCCATGGAGAAGGTGGCTCAGTGAGCTCTCCTACAGAATGCTGTGGTAGAGCAGCCAAGTAGTGCTGTCTCGGGCAAGGAATACTGTCAGACATACATGCAGTGCCCAGCACCATGAAGAAACTATTTTCTAAGGAAGGGGAAACACTTCTATTTATGTAAATCAGGGAATTTCTAGGGCCACATGAACATGTCCAAGACCAGAGACTTCTACAGAAAGGATCACAGAGGCTCTTATGCTTTAGCCAGGAGGTATTCTCTAAAATCATTGTATGGATAAGCCCTGAAGGAGAGCACTTGCACAGGTCAATTTTCAAAGACTAGGAAAGGTGTTTTTTTTTCCCTTCTTCATTGTGTTTTTTGTTGTTGTTAGTTCCTGGCATTCCAAGAAGAGCTCTTTCATAGCACTAGCTGGATACAAGCTTAAAGAACAGAATGTGTCAGAGTCTAAAATCAAGCTATAGCATACTAAAATATCAAAATGTCCATCTTTTAAAAAATTATAAAACATACAAAGAAAGAGGAAGTGATGGTAGAGGCAAAGGAGAAGATTAAAACATTATAAAACATCAGTGAAGAGGATCAGACCTGAGACATTCCAGACAAAGTCTTTTAAAAACTAATCTTAAATATGCTCAAGGAGCAAAAGGAAAACATGGACAAAGAACTAAAGGAAATGAGGAAAATGATAGATGAACACAAATAGAATATCAGCAGAGAGTTGAAAATTTTGAAAAGACAGACCATGTAACACAAATGAAAAATTCCCTAGAGGAGTTCAACAGCAGATTAGAGTTGGCAGAAGAAATACTTAGTGAACTTGAAGGTTAGACAAATGAAATGATCCAGTCTGAAGAGTAGAAAGAGGAAAGAATGAAGAAAAGTGTGGACACCATCAGGCACACTGATATATGTATTATAGGAGTCCCAGAAGGAGAAGAAAGACAGAAAGAGGGAAGAGAGAATATTCAAAGACATAATGGCTGAAAACTTCCCAAAATTAACAAAAGACATAAATGTACAATTCCAAGATACTGAATGAACTCCAAAAAGTATAAACCCAAATTGCCCCACACTATGCCATGTTATAAACTGCTGAATGTAAAAGATAAAGTGAGAATTCTGAAAGTTGCAAGAGAGAATCAATATGTCATGTATAATAGAGACTCAAGAGGATTTAGTGCTGATTGCTCATCAGAAACCTTGGAGGCAAGAAGGCATACTGAAAGCCAAAAACTGCCAACCAAGAATTCTGTATCTGGCAAAATCATTTTTCAAAAATTAAGGGAGGGGGAGGGGCAAGATGGAGTCAGTTTAAGAGAGCACTCACTAACTCACTCTCAGAGGACAGCTGATTGGGGACAGAATCCTGCCTGAGTGGTCTGTGCTGGGGGCACACGGAACGAGAACCTTGGGGACATCAATCTGGAGTCTCGCTGTATTGGTGAGATAGATAGCTCAGGAAAGATTCGTGAGTTTTTCCCCTGGCTGTGGTAGTCAACACAGACGGCTGAGCCCCACCCTCAGGGAAAAAGCCTGGGACGAGCTGCAACTCCCACTGGCAACCCGGTGAGAGGGAGTGTTCTCCATGAGTGGGAGGGTTCTGGCGGAGGGTTGAGAGCGGTTTCCTTTCTGTAGATCTGGCTGCCTGGAACCCCTTGCAGCTTTGGGGAACAAAATAGCTAGCCTGAAGCAGCACCAGGCTGAGGGGTGTGGCAAATCTGCTGAAGAAGGTTGATCTACCTAGCTGCCCAGGGCTATGCCCCAACTCCCACAGGCAACCCGGTGAGAGGGAGCATTCTCCGAGAGTGGGAGGGTTCTGACAGAAGGTGGAGAGGGGCTTCCTTTCTGTGAGTTTGCTTGCCTGGACCCCCTCACAGCTTTGGGGAGCAAATAAGCTGGCTTGAAGTGGCACCAGGCTGAGGGGAGAGGCGAATCTGCTGAGGAAGCCTGATTTAACTAACAGCCCAGTGATACTGAGGCTTGGCTCCAGAGGGGGCGAAGTCAGCCAATTTTATATTTCTGCACCGACAAACATCAGAGCTTCAGCTTCCCTGGGGAGGCCAGGAAGTGGGAAGTGCTTGATTAGTTTCCACGAGCCTATTTAGGGTCCCCTCAGTGAAGGGGGTGGTCCAGAAGAGACCTTCTTTTGGGTCCCTTATCTTGAAAAAAAAAAGAAAAAAAGAAGATAGTCACTTTAAAAAAAAAAAATTTTTTTTTAACTTAGTTTAATCGCTAAAATCTGCCTCAAAACCTGCAGATAGAACCTTGCAGGACAATTGATTGATGAGCACAAGCAGGCTGAGAGGGCCCAAGAAGGAACACTGTTTTTCCTCAGCTTTGTTTGACTGCTTGCGTGTGTGGGTGTTTGGTTTTTCTTTGTTTATTTGTTGTCTCTTGCTTTTCTTTCCTCTTTCCTCCCCCCTCCTTTTTTTATTTTCTTTTTTTTTTTCTTTTTCTTTTTTTTTTAAATTAGGTGCTCCTAGCTTGTCTCTTCTTTGCTGTGCTTCTTCTTCAGTGATTTCCCATTCTCTGTCTATATTGATCTTATCTCCCAATGCTATCTCTTTTCCTTCCTTCATCTTTCTGACTTCTGCTTTCTATTTTGTTCTTACATACCACCTTTTTTCATTAGCCCACAACTTCAAGGGTGTCAATTTCTATTCTATCTATT
>JAQZBX010084463.1:0-13256 GCA_029593785.1 Cabassous unicinctus | reverse complement strand
AAAATTTTTTTTCATTTTCATTTTTATATAGTCTCACTTTGTATTCTACTATATAAAATGAATGATATTATTTTCCATAGTGGTTTGGGAAATTATAGATAAAATTTATTTGAACCATAAGTTTACCTTGGTTATGTAATGACTAAGATTTGTATCTTGCTGATCACAGGAAATGCCTTAGTTTAATGGAATACAAAATATTGTTGCTTACATATAACTCAGGGAAAGATTTAAAAATGGAGTATTTATAGTTTGTACGGCAGTTTAGGTGTCAGTCATGAAAAATAGCACAGGCTGTTTAGAATTTAAAAAGGACCTTTGCACACATAGCTGGCTCACTTGACTGCACGTCGAAAGAGCCTCTCTGTGTCACGTCTTGCTGGGAGATAGTTCTTGGCCTGTGTATCTCCACACGGTGTGAGTCAGGCTGAGCAACAGTGTTGACTCTGCGGTTCTCGGGGCTCCAGGGGAGCAGAGTGAGAGAGGGTACCTGGAGGCCGCATGCTCGCGCAGCCGGAGAAAGGCTCCTGAGCGTGGCCCAAGCTGCAGCTTGCTAAGGAAATGATACTTGCAAAGTAAAACTTCCGTCACTTCTCCATTTCCCCCTTTTTATGTATTTCATTTGGGAAAAAAAATTACACAAGTCGTACATAAAACCATTCTCTTTGTCAAAGATGCCTGGATAAAAAAGGAAAGTATTATGGGTTGAATTGTTTCCCTCAGAAAGACCTGTTCCCGCCCTAACTCCCAGTCCTGTGACTGTGAACTTGTTTTTGTAAGTAGGCTCTTTGGAGATGTTACTAGTGAAAAGGACAAACTGGGCTAGGGTGGGCCTTAAGACAACATCCTAAGGTCCTCATTAGGAGAGGAGGCTTGCACGGGGACCCCCATGACTGAAGCAGACACACGCACACACAGCCGGCCATGTGACAGAGGCAGAGACGCAGTCCAGTCACGGATTGCCAGCAGCCGCTGCCAGAATCCCGCAGGTTTCAGAGGACGCGCGGCCCTGCCGACACCTTGATTTTTTGGACTTCCAGCCTCCAAAACGGAGACAATAAATTCCTGTTGCTTAAGCCGACTGGTCTAGGGCATTTTGCTGTAGGAGCCCTGGCAAACTAAGACAAAAAAGAAACCCCCGGTTCCCGTCTCCCGTTCCCCCTCTAATCTCATTTTCAACCTCAGAAGGTTTGAGGAGTACTAACCAGGTGTTTTGTTGGAGGCCCCTCTCGGGATTTGTGTGATGTTTTTTCATGAGGAGACGGGGGTTATGGGTTTTGGGTGGAAGACCACAGAGGTGCTGTTTGCATCGTATGTCGAGGGCCCACACTCTCAGCTTGTTTTCTGGCTGTTGACGTGGACCCTGATCCCCTGGCTGAGGAGGTGTTTGTCCAGTTTCTCCACTGTAAGGTGACTCTGTCCCCCCACCCCCCATTGTGCTCTTCTGCAGTCTCTATGTGCATCCCACACTTAAGGAATGGGGTGTTATACTCCCCTTCTTTTAGGGCCGAGTGTCTACAGAAATTATTTGGAGTTCTTCTTGCATGGGAGATTTCCCCCCTGTTTATTAATTTATTCAGTCATTTATTCATGTCAGTATGGACTCATGGATATTCATTTTATACTTTGGGTTGTAATTTAATACTACTTTATTTTCTTGCTTAAATTGTTACAGCTTTGTCCACTGGGAGCTCTCTCCTTTGGCTCCTGTGCTCCTTTGACGTGCCCCCATTAATGTGGATTTTTTTCTGAACACTCTTTCTTTCTGGCGCTATGGATGCTACAGCCTCCTCTGTATATTTCTTGCCCCACTGTTAGAATCGGCCATTTTTCCAAAGAGCTTTAGTTTTTTTTATTGAAAGGTGTTAGAAACCAAGATCTGAGCACTAGGTTTGCTCCTTGCTACAGGCTATTTATTTTAGATCCTCTCAGCTGACAGAGCAAAGAAGTTCATGTGTGCATTCGAGCCCATGTGTGTACACATATCTATAAATACTTCTCTATGCAATCATGGGTAGTTAGAGGAAGTGACACTTGAATTCTTACTGATGCTTCCTCTCTAATCCTTTACCACATTCGATCATTCTAACATCTATGAACTCCACCTTCACCAGTGAGGAACCTGCCCCCCATCATCCACCATCCTGTCACTTAATTGTTCAGTTCAAGTAGGTACGTACAGCAGAATCAGAATTGTTTAGGAAAAAACTTCTATCAACTAGGGGGTTATTTTTATTCCTGTGATATTACTGTACTGTTTTTTATCTTATGGAGTCCTCCTCTTCTTTAGTTCCTATGTTAGTTTTAGTTTTATAAATTCAGTAAGTGTGATTTTTACAAACATTCTATTATGTGAAATATAATACCTATGCAGAAATGCACATAAACTTTTATAAGTACAGTTTTAAAATTTATTAAAATTTTACCTGGGTCCAGAAATCACACACCCTAAAAGCAACCTGCGTATCTCTTCTCAATCACAGCCGCCTCATCCTTTGAGATGACCATAAAAGAATATTACCTCACACTCTACATGGAATAGTTTATCATTATGTAAGCATGCCTTGGCAATTGCCTGCCGTTGAACTTTATAAATGGAATTTCACCATATGTATTCTTTTAGATATGATAGTGAGTATTTATTTAGAATTAGAAAAAAAAATTACAAATTATTTTAAAAAGTGGATAAACATAAATATTACAAATATATGGAAAAAGCATAAAACTATTATTTTATTAAATAACTGACACACCTTTATAATACTTTTAGACTCTGATCATCTCTTCATATGACAATGATTTTATAATATTTTCCTTAAGAGGACAACTTAATCCTTCTGACATGACTGATCAGTTTTTAAAAATTGATACTTTGAATGCAAATAGCATTTAGCTTCCCATGGAAAGTCTGATTTGATTTTTTGCATGATCCCTAATAAAAAGAAAAATGAGTACTGCATATATAAATGTTTATCGAATATATTCCTTGCAGTGTAGAATTTCCATCTTGACTAGGTACAAATGAGAATAGGGCTCTTTGTTTATAGCTTTCCAACACTGATGATTGGTAGAATTCTTACAAACCAGCTTCTGGCTGGGTATACTTCAGACTACCCTCATATTTCAGTGCACATTGCATTTTGTTAATACCGTGGCCTGTGTGTTTGTGCCGTGAAGCCCACTGTCGGCGCAGTGGGTGGTTAGAGTAAGCCTAAAAACCGTTTTTACACTGGCATGGCTAATAACAACTTAACCATGTACAGCAGTTATGAGCTACGTAATGCCTCAGTATATCCACATTTCCACTAAACCCAAATTAAGTGTGTCCTTAACTAGATCCCCAGTATGCTGCGAGCCTTCATGTATTCTCTGGTGCCTGGTCCTTTTTTCTCCTCAGGATTGTCTGATGCCCGTGTTGTGTCTAGCCGTGGTTCACTCTGTTTTCATTGTATAATATTCCGTCATAAACTGTACCACGCTTTATCCATAAACTGTGGATGGACATCTGGGTTCTTTCCAATTCTGGGCAGTTATGAAGACTTCTGTTAAGAACATTTTTGTTCACGTACCTCAGTTCACATAAATGTGTTTCTGTAGGTGATATACTTAGAAATCAGATTGCTGAATCCTGGAGTACAATTGTCTTCACCTTTAGAAGATCATGTCAATTTCTTTTCCAAATTATTTGTACTAATTTTCAGCACCTTTGGTAGTGTGTGAGAGAGCCTGTGGCTCTATATCTCACCATTGCTGTTATTACCAGACTTAAACCCAATCCTTGCGGCTCTTATAGAGACTTCTGTAACAGTGATGGGACCGGATTTCTACAAAAGTTATGATCTTAGTGCAAATTTGGACACAGGGGAACACAGTCTCATGGCTTTTTCCTTTGACACTGCCACATTCTCTGGGGAAGCTGCCTGCGGACCGCCTGTGAGACGTCTGAGACCCTGTCAGGTCAGGGGGCCCCACGCGGAGAGACAAGCGTTAGCCTGCTTTCTCTCACTGCTTCCTCAGCGGGTTGGAGCCCAGTTTGCAATGTGGAAAAGACCCTTCCTCGCTCCCTAAGCAGTTCCTTGATGAGGAGAAAATGCTACCTCAGGTGACACTTAAATTGAAGAGACAATTTTTTGCTGGTCTTCCCATGAAATAAGTAAGAGAAGTTATATTGGGAGGCTGTTATGTGTATTTCCCACATAGTGCTGTTAGGTATGTAAGACTGACTAAAGTGAGACAAACCACTAGCCTTTTGCATTGAAATAGTCTTCGTTGTCGCAGAAGAAATTTTAAAAAAATCTTAGCGCAAAAGTTGATGGTGATTTGAGTCACCTACTAGGATGCATGGAGAGCAATTGCTGTTAAAAAAAACAAACAAACCTAGAAGATGATTTCTATTCAGTTAAGATGTTATTAAATGCCCTTTGTATGGCTCTTGACAATCTTGATACAATTTTAAAGTGTTTTATTTGCCAAAACTCACATTAAATGCTAAGCTTCTCTTTCTGGTGGAGTGAGCGTGAACCTCTTAGATTTAAAAAATATTGTCCAGGAAGCTCAGGTGAACATGTCAAAATAAGGAACAGAATACCTTAGGTCTAGCTAGATACTTTGAGTTGATTTTTCTTGACAGGTTTGTGAATTGTTGAAAAATAACCCTTGTAAATACATTGAAAGGATTCCTAGTATAGCAAATATCTGTTAGACTAAATTTTCACAGCACAATTTGAAGGTAATGAGATTATTAGGTATTGGCTTATATAGGGATCTAGTTTATTTCATTTTTTTTCTGAAATGGTAGCCAGGGCTTCAGCACTCTTAGTAGAATAACTTCTTCCTACTTGAATTATAATGCCTCCTTTATGTTATAACCAATTTCTTTTGTATCCTGGGTCTGATTCTGGATAGTCTATTCTGTTTTTGCGGATTTCGCTGGCCACTCTTTCAGTCTTTTTTGTGGGTGGGGGGATATACCCTTGATGGTATGAATTCTGTTGCAGGTCATACTTCAGACTGTTCAGCGAAGACCAAGTGTGGGCTGACAGGTTCGGAAGCATTTAGCTTGGTTGTTTTCATTTGTGAACTACCAATTTATTATTATTATTTTTAGCATAAAATAAAATGTTTACAGCTTAGTTAACTCCATTTATTACTAAAGTCTGTGCATGGAAGTCCCTTAGTTATTATTAGTTGGAATCTCTCTAACTTACAAGACCCTCTCCTTATTGAAATATGGGTTTCATATGGGGTTTTGGATCACCTGAGTGCAATTATGATCTCGCAACAGATTGTTCTTGGGACATCGTGAAGGCTATTTCAGGAGAATGATGGAAAAGAAAGCTGTTTAAGATCGTTCTGTCTCTCGAACTGGGCTAGGGACTTTTATCCATTTAAATGCTTATTAATTCAACTAACCTCCGAGAGGAGAGGATAAAGATGATAATAGTGGCTGCTATTTGTTCAGGGTCAAGGATGTCCTAGGCATTTTTTATGCATTCATCTTATTGAAAAGGGGGGTATAAGCATTCATCCTATATTTCTTTGTTTTTAGGAGGTACCGGGGATCGAACCTGGGCCTCGTACATGGGAAGCAAGCTCTCAATCACTTAAGCTACATCCACTCCCCTCTCTCTCTCCATTATTGTTGTGTCTATATGAGAAGAACCTATGTCCCTTTCTACTGCATCTTTCTGTGCAGCCTAAAGGCTGCTGTCTGTTTAATCAGATTTTCTTGCTATTTTTTGTCTTCCTGATTAAGGTTAGTAGCTATTGATCAGTCTAATATTTAATACATTGAATGGTAGCCTTAGTAGCATGATGAGTGTAAAGATTTTAGGGTGCTGCTCGGCAATGCAAGTTAAAATCCACATTTACTACTCAGCTTATTCTAACTACATGCTATGCTAAAATTTAAATATACAATAAGTATTTAAATAAATGGAAATAAGTCCTATAACACTATTAACTACTATAAAGCAAATGCAATGCTTTAGCATTTATAGCCGACTACTCTAGGCTGGTAGGCTCTGTGACTGATGAAATGTAATCAACTTTTGTAAAAGATGGCTATAGGCTATAATTTATGAGCTTTAGAAGTAATATTCATTTTGCTAGACTTTGTCTTTTGAATGAGTACTGCTGAAAACCAAAGTACTATATTTGCTTACTCTAGTAGTAGAATATAGTCTTTATGAGGCCACAGACTACTTACACAAAATTATTCAAAAATTGAACCCTATTTTAAACTTGGAGATAGCTTCTAAAACTGAAAAGTTATATACAGGTGCATATGTGTGCCCTCTATTAACTAGCCCTGATTTTATAGACCTTAAGATAATTGTATAAAATGTTATTAAACTGACTGTAGCGTTGTAATTTTTATCTCATTTTGCATATTTAAAAGCTCAGTTTGCCAACTGCTTTAGTAAATGATTTGCAATTGAGAGATGGTGAAAGAAAAAGAATGCTTCCATTAGAGTTGTATTAAAGTGTTTTAGTAGTAGATGTACTTTTGGAAATAAAATATACTTTAAATGAGAAAAATTGAGACCTGTTATGAATGGCACTGAATAGTGCTGATTATTTTACCTTTGACAAAGTGGAAAATTTAAAGCTTGGTGTATCCCATTTTATTAATATAATAAAATTTTATAGTGTTGTTCTGGGCATAGATATATGTTCTTTAGTGTTTATTAGCCCTTGGTTATAGTAAAACGTTTTCATCCTATACCTTGGCTATACTGCACAGAATGCAAATATCAAAATTAAGGACAAAAGCACATAAATATATGTTTTTCCTTTTCCCCAACACTTTTTCTATATGATTTCTAAATATTTTGGTTGCTTATGCTATCTAATATAATTGAACATAGAGAACATCTTTTTTTATCATTTAACGAAGGTTTATAGCTTCTCCAGACTTGTTCTAATAATGAAGCTATGAGGGATATGACAAGAATGGTGATATTAAATTTCTCTAGACTAACAGTAAATTTTTCCACTCTGATGTCAGGAATGTTGAGCATCTGGAATCTGCAGGCAGAATGACTTGTTCACTGCGGGAACATTTTCATCAAATTCTTAGTCATTTATTCTCTTAGGACTTACTACTGACTTGTAGAGAATGTTATATTTTTACAGAAGCAGGTTTTTGGAACTGAAGAAATTTCCTCTCTTCTTTATGTCTCTTGGTTTTCAAATGTTTCAGGTTTTAGAGATGTTATTGTTTTGAGGAGTAATGCCATATTTTGTCATTAAATCCATTTACTTAGATTTAATAACAGTAATTTATATTGTCTACCTATAATGAAAAGGCAATATGGGACCCCTGCATGATGCCATGCATGTTGGCTTTGTTAAGTTCTCAACTTTTACTATACACTTATTGTTTATGTATGTTCATATATAAATGATATAAAAATAATGATAGTGTGGGTTGAGGGAAAAAGCAATAGAAAATAAATTGTTCTTAAAAAATATATATATATATATATGTGAATATATATATATATATATATTTTTTTTTTTAAGTACTAGGGCTGGGGATTGAACTCGGGACCTCGTATGTGGGAAGCTGGCACTCAACCACTGAGCCACATTGGCTTCTGAGTTGGTTTTTTCATTTGTTTTGCTTGTTTGCGTTTGTTTTTTCAGGAGGCACTGGGAACTGAACCTGGGACCTCCCATGTGGGAGGCAGGCACTCAACCGATTGAGCCACATCTGCTCCCAAAATATTTCTTTTAATAAAATAGGTAATTCTATGTTCTATACTTTGCCATCTTATTCCTTGAATATTTGGAATATATACCATTTATATATTAATACCTTATAGAATTATACCTCAATATATGCCTTAGATGTATTTCTAAAAATTCACCGTGGGGGTGGAGGGAAGGAATGTATGAAATTCTCTATCAGATTAGGTTAAAAAATTCTCAAACCAGGAGTTGAGATTTGGAGTAGGCCTGCATTATGCTGGATATTGAAAAATAAGTATAACTTGGTAGAAGTTTCCTGTTATTTTTTTCTTTTCTTTAAAATTTTAACCTTTTTTTTTGTTGTTGTTGAGGAGGTACTGGTGATTGAACCTGGGACCTCATATATGGGAAGCAGGTGCTCAACCTGCTATTACCACCCCCCCCTTTTTTTTGCATATGCTTTTTTTTTTTTTTTTAAAGATTTATTTTATTTATTTATCCCCCCCTTGCTGCTTGTGCTCGCTGTGTCCATTTGCTGTGCATTTTTCTGTGTCTGCTTGTCTCCGTTTGTTGCATCATCTTGCGCCAGCTCCTGCATGGCGCGGGCCAGCTCGCCTTCACCAAGAGGCCCCGGGAATCGAACCCGGGGCCTCCCATATGGTAAACGGGAACCCAACCAATTGAGCCACATCCGCTTCCCTGCATATGCTTTTTAAAAATTAATTTTCTTAGGAGGTATCAGGGATCGAACCTGGGACCTCATACATGCAAAGCAGATGTTCAACCACTGAGCCACACTTTCCACTTTTTTAAAAATTTAATTTTGAGGCAGAAAGTTTCCCTCTATTTAGTAAAGTTTTACCTGATAATAGACTCTTCTGTGCCTTGGTGTTTTTGGTTCCTTGTGTTTGGAGCCAGTGTCCATTGGTGCTGGGATGGCAGAAGGTATCATTGAGTAAAATATGGGCTGTATTCTTTGATTAGAAAGCTTCATGCTTTGTCTTACCAGTGTCTTGATATCCTCGGGTTACCTAATACATGTTTAAAATTCAGTTGTTTATTAAGTTAAGGTGAGCTTTTCTTCTTCCCCTCCGTTTAGTATTACGCAGTCAATCTTTGTACCTATCTGCCTCACCTGGTGCTCCATCATCAGCTTGGCCTAACCGTGGAGCAGATGAGACTGTGCCTGCCTTCAGCACACAGCTTTGTTGTTCGAGTGCACAGGAGCACTGTTTGCCAAATGTGTGTGTGGTCTTTGTGTCACATGGGTCCTTTAGTCTGCAGATGATTTTTCCAGGACTGAATCCCTTTGCTTCCTGTTCTACCCTCCCCTGCCCACATGTCTACAGCGCTGCCTTCCCAGCGTCCCTTCCACTTGACCACCTTAGCCGCTTCTGCATCTTACTCTGGTAGTCTCTTCCCTGCTGGCTTGAAGCCCGTCATCCTGCTTTCAGTGTTACCTACTCGTCACTCTGCTCGGGCCCTCCAGTAACTTATGGCATTAGTTGCTGGTATGTTCGTTTAGACTTCAAGTCTACATAAGCAGATGTGAATCATCCTCTATCCAGTATGATTTAGTAAAATCATAGTTCACATACTTTGCCTGATTCTCTTTAGGCTTTCTTAATCATAAGCACTTGGGCAAGTTTTAAGGCTTTTCTTTTTGCCTTGCTCTTGGATTGCTTTTGAATCATCTTGATGATGAAAAGACAGTTCTCTATTGTTTGACAAATGACAAATGCGACAACTGGCAATTTTGTTTGATAAAGCATTATGATTTTGTTCCTTTCTGCCTAGGAAGTAAATTTATTTCCTGAGGTTTTCTTTTCTCCCCTCCGTTCTTCTTCCCTATTCCTTTCTGCTCCTCCCCACCCCAATCTTAATGATTCAGAGATAATTTTTATTTTGGTTTAAGTTCTTGATTGATGCAGTTTTTTTCACTTTTGAGTATGTTATATACTCAGTGAAATCCTTGTCAAATTTAAGATCCCAGAATGTTTTGTATGCCTGTGTAACTAATATAGTATTGGAATGGAAGATGAAGGTCTATCAAAAATTTAAAGCACTAAACTGTAAATGGGAATCTATACCCAGGAAACCTTTACATTTCTCTTGTGAATGTGTTAATTTTATCTAGAACTATCGGAAAAATTACTGGGAGAGAGTATGCTAAAAGGCTCAAGCAGATAAGCACAAGATCTGTTAATAAAAGTAATAGCTCTTCACGTGTGTTACATTGCTGGCAGTTTTTGCCACTGTCTCTGAATGTAGCCACGATTCCCTGAGCTTTACTTCTGCCAAAGGAATGGGTATAACAGGCTTTATAATAATGACGAAATTGATCCTGTATCTAACGAATCGTTTCCACTGGTACTTCCGGAGTTAGTGGCCCAGATGGAATAACTTGATTGAGCATTTGTTGTCAGCCAGGTCTGTTCTGAGTAATAGTTGCTGCAGTGAGGCAATACTGGTGTGGCACAGCAGTTAATGGCCAGCATCTTTATTATGTCTCACTCAGTGGTCTGCAGGGAGAGAGAAGTCCTTGTAATGACCTCAGCAAAGGAGTTAATATTTTTCTGTATCATTTGGAGCATTTCATTTACTGTATTACTTGGAGCATTTCTTGTGGTATCAGATGCGTCCAGAACTAAGTCAGCATGTTCAGTGTTAATGACAAATGATTGGTTTCCTGGAGCCTCAGTTAGGATTTTGAAATGGACGTTTACTGTGAATGGCATGCATTTTACATAAGCCCGTATAGGCAGTGTTTTGAGAATGAATAATAATATTGATCTCACCAAAATTGTAGTTGTTGATGTTTCTTGCAAATATTTGGATCACTATGTTTATCTTGAAAGCTGTTAAGCTGTTTGAGGACAGGGACCATTTTGTCATTTTTTCTTCTCCACTATTCCTTACTATGTAAGCATCTAGAGCAGGGGTTCTTAACCTTTTTTATCCCATGGACCCCTTTGCCAGTCAGGTGAAAACCATGGACCTCTTAGTAAGTCCACACTGTACTGTGTATTATTTAATAAAAATACCACACCTGCACCAACACGTCCCCACAAGAATAATGTTTTTTTTTTTGAATGTCACTTTAAGCTCACAGATCCCTTTTAAGAACCCCTGCTCTAGACTGACCTGGGTTGGGATATATGATCACATTCTTCATTTCTCATCTCTCTCATCTCTGTAATTCACCCTTTACCCAGTACATGGGGTCCATTGCCTCTGTTTCCTACTGTGAACTTCCCCTTCCCCCAATGTATGCCACTTGGATAAACTTATATTTTGTAATCTGTTTCCTTGATGCTTTGGCATACTTACATGTTTCAGCATTTAATCTGGAATTTATTTTATATTTATTTTTAAAAAGGTGCTTACATAGGTTGTACGGCAGAGCAGGGCCACATTCTGAACCTTACAGATAACTCATTTAACCCGCATAACTATCCTACAAGGTAGGAGCTGCTATACCTACCCATTTCACAGGTTAAACAATGGGTGCACAGGAATGTTAGCTAATTGCTCAGGAGCACACAGCTGTCCAGCTGCAGAGCTGGGCTTTGCGTTTGCCGGTTCTTTCTCTGGAAGGCTTTCCTCCTCCTCACTCCATGACCCCCCGGCTGACGTCTGGCTTTCTACCTTTCCCTTCGGTCTCAGCACTGTTGTCGTTTCCGTGGGCAAGTCCTTCCCGAAATCGTCCACATCCCACTGTTACACTTACATGGCATCACAACCTCCCTTCCTGGTAGCATTTTCAAAGTTATAACTTTACAGTTATTGTCATGATTATAGTATCTGCAGATTCCATGAGGAATGGCTTTGTTTCCCTCCCACCCCCACCCCATTGTATCCCCAGCTCTTACCAGTGCCTGGCAGGTAGCACTCAGTATTGTGGAGTGAGGTGGAGAAACGATCAAAAGGAGTTTTGAAATGTGGAGAGAAAAAGGAGTTGCTGGCTTCTTAAACAAGCCACTTAAAGTGTTGTCAAGTGTGTTATTTTAAACCTGGTCATGAAACTTTGAGGTAAAAATGTTACTGTACTTGTTTTGTCTTCAGATAATCTCAGGGGATCTTGGGGGAGGGGAATATGACAATAGTTGCAGTCACCAGGAAATATTAATTATGGATTGCCTGGATATAACTATTCCTTCAGGATATGGCAAATGGCAACCCATTGTGGCTAGAACAGATTTAAGGGGAAGTTGTGAGATATACTGCTGGAAAAGGTTTACACTAGAGAGTTACCTGTAAATGAAAAAGTAATACCTATCTTGTAAAATCTCAAACAGTATGGAATTATATGCAGTGAAGATAAAAGCAACTGTCTCCCTTTTGCTATGGTTTCTCTTCACAGATTAGGTACTGATAACTCTTGGGTGCAGACCCTGCCAACTGCCCTCTAGCCCTCTAGGCTACCTAGAAGTGCAGTGATTGAGCAGGTGAGGGTGGGGGTGAATTATTGGATCAAAGGGAATGCAGATGTGGCAGTTTGAGATTATTTTTGTGAATGCACAAAAGAGAAAGATTGTAAACTATTCTATTCCTCTGGGTGTGATACCCCTTGATTGCATTAGATTCAGCTGAGTTGTCCTTGATTAAATTACCTGTTAAGATTAGGGCTTTGATTCAACCACCTTATCAAGGCATGACTCAGGTTGAGTCCCCGCCACCTTGGTGGGCTGATATAAATGGAAACTCAAAAAAACATACAGGAAGAGAGAAAGCTCTGTCAGTTTTGGCCCTGGGGCCCTGGGGAGAGAGGAGTCATTCGCCTGTTTGCAGCTGATATAGACAGCCCAGACAGACACAAGCCCTAAGCCAAGAGGGAGAGGAAGCCTAGGAAGGTGAGACCAGGCAGAGATGCTGATCTTGCTTCAACATGTGGTAACCAACTTTGGTGAGAAAGCAACTCTGAGTTGGCCTTGTAACTATAAGCTTTTACCCCAAATAAATACCCTTTATAAAAGCCAACAGATTTCTGGAACTTTGCATCAGCACCCCTTGGGCAGTCGAATACAGCAAGCTTTACACTTTCATATTGCCAGTGATGTTTACTAAGTTCTGACTTGCCTGGCTCAGTCTTTCTTCCATTCTCTCAGATGTCTCTGTCCAGCCTCCTCTTTCACCTGCAATACTGTCTGGTTGTGTTTGAATGAATGAATGCGTTCTCCCATCAAGTGATCGCTTAGCTGATGAGCAAGTTTCCTAGTTTACTGAAGCAGTCGTGAGGAATCACCACACATTCCCTCTGCTGCCTCCGGGACCCACAGGTGGATCTCCTTCCTTCTAGCATAAGCCACCCCTCGCTTGTGCACTCCTCCCCCCGCTGAAGGATACAGCTCTGCACAGTCCTCCCCTTTCCTCCATCATCAAAATTCCTCCCTACTGGTTTATTATTGCCGTTAGCATGCAAATGTGGTGCTGTTTTTTCACTCTTAAAAAATCCTTCTTTTATACCCTTCTCTTAGAATATCGATTCTCTTTTATATAAAGGATTCTTGTGAGTTGTCCATACTTGCTATTTCCAATATTTCCCTGCCTGTTTTTTTTTT
>JAQZBX010084462.1:0-13255 GCA_029593785.1 Cabassous unicinctus | reverse complement strand
CTTTCTTTGCACTAGACACAGTTGACCATTCCCTCCTTGACTATCTCCTTTTGGCTTTACTATTGCCTTCTGACCCCTCTGACAAGTCCTTTCCATCCCCCTTTGTTGTCTCCTCATCCCTATCTGCCTTTTGAACCCTGGTGGTTCCCCAGGGTGCCATCTTGGCATTCTTTTCCACTTTGATGATTCCATGTATGTCCCTGGCTTTTTTGGTTCCTATACTTTGGTGTATATGAGAATCACCTGGCAGAGATTTTAAAATTCCCAGTGCCAGCAGGAAGCGCATGTGGCTCAAGCAATTGGGCTCCTGTCTACCATATAGGAGGTCCAGGGTTCGAGTCCCGTGACCTCCTGGTGAAGGCAAGCTGGCCCATGCAGAGTGCTGGCCTACGCAGGAGTGCTGGTGCGCACAGAAAGCTGGTCAATGCAGGAGAGCTGGCCTGTGTGAAGAGCCGGTGCAGCAAGATGATGCAACAAAAAGAGACACAGAGGGGAGACAATAAGAGACACAGCAGACCAGGGAGCCAAGGTGGCGCAAGAGATTGAGCTCCTGTCTCCCACTCTAGAAGGTCCCAGGATCAGTTCCCAGTGCCGCCTAAAAGAGATGACAAGCAGACACAGAAGAACACACAGCGAATGGACACAGAGAGCAAATAGTGAGCACAAAACAATGGGGGAGGGGGGGCAGATAAATAAATAAATAAATAAATAAATAAATAAATAAATAAATAAAAAATTCCCAGTGCCCAGACTGTACAATAGACCAATTAGATCAGAATCTCTGATCTAATCTCTGGGCATTAGCATTTTTTAAAGCTCCCTGGGTGATTCCAAATGTTATCAGAGTCAGTGCCTAGGTTCTTGGCTTTCGTCATGAGAAAGAATTCAAGGATGAGCCACAAATTAATTAAACAAGCAGAGAATTTATTGGGGGGTAAAGCAAGAGAACAGAAATACATCTTCAGAGATGAAGGCGGGCATTCTCAAGGGAGAGAAATGTGAGTTTGGCCCTGGGGTCCCTATTTTATAGGGTACAGGGCTCCAGAGTCTACGCTGATTGGCATATTTGAGACGAAGCAGGGAAACTTTATTGGGTGATTTGATTCTCTTAACAGGTTAGGCATTGCCGTCCAGTGGTGATTGGCTCCTGGCTGCTGTCCATGAGCTCTGCAGAGAATGTTGACCAGTGGTGATTAGCCTCTGGTCACTGTCCACAAGATGTAAGGTAACCTGAAAGTGGGTGGGAGGTGGTGCTGGTGCCCCTCTTGCCTCTTTCCCCTTTCCCACCATGTAATGATGTTGCCGGCTGCCTTCTGATAATGCAGCTGCAAGGTGTGTGCTGTAAGTTGTCCCTTCCTAACTTGCCTTTGTGACTCAGCAGGTTAATGCTAGCCAGCCGGCCATTGCCTCAGTTTCTCTTACTAGGTGGTGCTGTGTAGCTTATTGGGTTTTCTGCCCCTTCCTCCTTAGGTCCCTATTCTATCCTGCCTCACAAAGTATGACCACGTGTGAGAACCCAGTGGTATAGATCAACCTCCACATGTGATTCTCAGCTGTGTATTCTAGCAGTGACCTCTTCCCTCAGATAGGTGGCCTACCACTCCATCTGCTCGCGGTGTCCCACAGAGACTTCACACTCTGCATGCCCAGAGAGTGGGGTTGTTGGATTTAGCAAATAAAAATGCAGAAATCCCAGTTGCATTTGAACTTCAAATGAACTATGAATAATTTTTAGTGTAAGTATGTCCCAAATATTGAAAATTATTTGTTGTTTTCAATAATAATTGCCTAAGTGAAATGATCTCTCTTCAAATTGCTTCTCTGCCTGCACCTCTTGGCTCAGGAAAGAGCTTCCTCCCTATCAGTCCAGTGGTAAACCTCAGAGCCTTCTTTGACCCATTTCTTTCCCTTCCACCCCTTCATCCAATCAGTCGCGGTCTCCATTGACTCTACCTCTGTGTCCTGAAATGCTTCTCAAACCTCTCCTCCTCACTCCTTTGTCAATGCCTTTCCCCTAAACCTGTCATTATCATCTCGCTCTAAGGATTATATTGGCTCTTTAACTGCGACACTCTTTCCTCAGACAATCCAATTTCCATGATTTGCCAAAATCGCCTTATAAAACACAGACCTGATCACGGCACTCTTCCTTGTAAAAGCCTCTGATGGCCACTCATTGCCCCTCCCAATCAGACCCCAACCTAACTTTCCAGCAGGTCCATTGCCAGAGACCCCGGCATCCTGCCTCACAAGACAGCTTGTCATGGCACCCCCCACGCCATGGCCTCAGCTGTTTCATTGGCCTGGTGTGTCTTCTGCTTCTTAACAAAATCTTACCCATTCAAGGCGAAACAAAACAGAACAAAGAACAAACAAAAACAAACCCACCTTGGAGTCATCCTTGTCACTTCTTCCTCTCAAACCTATTCCTGTAGACTCTTCCTTATACCTCTTCAGCATCCAACCCCTTTCCCTATCTCCACAACTGATGACCTTTCAAGGTATCAGCATCTTGTGCCTGGACTACTACTACTGCTTTCTAATTGGTCTGACTGCTTCTACACTTGCCTCCTCCAAAAGGGAGTCCTTTAGAAAGTAGACCAGCTCATCTGCTTATGTGGCCCCTTCCTATTTCACCACACTCACTCCCTTTGCTGATCATTGCAGCTAAGTTTCAGTGCACACCAGCTGGACTTCCAACTGCCAGAAACTGAATTCCAATGCTTGTGAACGTCTTCTGGCCAACAGACACTGTTCTTCCCATGTAAGCAGCAGGCTAGTAGTGCCCAGGAATTAAAGACCCCCCCCAACCCAGCAGGCCTCACCAATGATTGACAAGCCTTGGCACCCTCTGGGGGTATATGATCTACACCAGGGGTTCTTAACCTTTTTCGTTCCATGGACCCCTTTGTCAGTCAGGTGAAAACCACAGACCCCTCACAAAGTCCACACTATACTGTGTATTACTTAATAAATATATCACACCCGCACCAACACATCACCATAAGAATAATGTTTTTCTTTTTAAAATTTTAATTCAAGCTCACGGACCCCTTATTAAGAACCCCTGATCTACACTGTTTCTCAGAATTCCCCGGCAGGGTTAGGCCCCAGTTGCCCACCATGGTACTTTGCTTAACTTACCATTCATTGGCTCCTTCTGTTCTCTAACTTCTTCACTCCTGTAATGGGGTCAAATATAAGCTATTTGCACTCAAATTTTTGCCTCAGGGTTTTCTGCTAGGAGCCCCCAAACTAAGACACTAGTCAACTCCTAGTAGTTTTTTCTCAATGTGCTAGATCAGAAATAGCCATTTATGCATGAAAAGTAGGAAACTGCACAGAATTGAAGGACTGCACAGAATCAAGAGAATTTGGAATGCCTTGTGATATTATAAGATTGACCTCCTCTTTTCCTCCTTCTTATTTAAACCTACTTCTAAAATTGGGGAGAACTTTTATCATTAGGCATTTTGGGGAATGCCTGTATAACTCCCAACAGTCCCTTACTTGTTCCCTTTCACCTACAAAGAAGGTTCCCTGGGAGCCATATTTATATTCTGTACCAGTGGCTCTAGATGGTTGGACCATGAGGAGCCATCTGACCCAGGCTGAGCCAATCAAATTGACTCTCGAAGGTAAAGGGAATTAGTAGTTAAATATTCTAGTTCATTTTAAGCTGAGAAAACTAAAATAGAGAAACAACAGGACAGCCATTTCACACCACATGGGCAAAGTAATAGAAAAAGCTAGTCTGTGGAGAGTGAAATTAAGGTAAGCAGAGATGAGAGAAAGAATACCAGCTTTATGTCTGGCAGCTTTCCTGCCCTTTTAAAAGCTTAGCTGCACCCATGCCCATGGGTTCTGAGAGGCAACTGTATCCTGATAATATTTTTGCTTAATGTTAGCTCAAGTTAGTTTCTGTTACTTGTATCCAAAGGGTCCTAATGAATACAGTTTCCATGGTGCTTGCTGCAAAAGAACTGAAACATCTTTGATGTACTTTTCTGGCAGGAGATTTTTGTCCAAACCCCTCAGGTGGCCAAACGATAAGCATTATGTACCCACAGGAGCCTGTCTGGGCCAATGTGGGGAGCACAGTGTTTTGTGTGTTTTTTTTTCCTCTAGGATCAATTACTGTCAAAAATATTTTGCCCATTCACCTGTAGTATTTTGGGCCATTTTACTTCTTAAGACTTCTTGTCTATGTTAAGTCCTAACTTTTGGGAGAAATGTATATCCTATGGCTCTCACCCTTGAAACTCTTAAACACAGTTAAACAGAACAAAATAAGCAATGTCAGCTTTTCAGATACTTTAAAAATTTTGATATATTGGAGCTCATGTTTCCAAATAATTTGACTCAATAATTTCTCCCCTTACTCCCATGGCCTTCTAAACCCTTCCCCCCCACTTTTCCTCCACCTTGATGACACTGTGAAGCTTTCCAATCCTGAGAAATTGAGCCAGTAATGAGTTGATATTGGAGCAGCTGCAGTGTTTGACTGCATTGATGATCCCAATTAATAGCCCTCTGTATTCATTCCTTTTATCCTGTAACTTTGTAGTTCCATTTCACTTTGACTCTGGGCTAGCCTTGTGACTTGATTTAGCCAGAAGTGATGGTGTGACAGTTCCAAGCCTAAACCTCAAGAGACCTTGAACTTGCTCTCTTGCACAGTTGGTCTTGCTTGTACTTGTACCCCAGCCATGCCATGAGAACCCAGTCTCAACCCCGGGAGGATGAGAGTGCATGTGGAGCAGAAGCAAGTCAGCACAGTCAAGGCCATCTGAGACAAGCGAGCTCTCAGCCAATCTGCCTGCTGATTGCCAGACATATGAGCGGGTCCAGCCAAGATCAGCAAACCAGGCTCAGATCAGCAGAACCATCCTGGTAATCCACAGACTTGGGAGAAATGACTATTGTTAAGCTCCTAAGTCTTT
Organism: Cabassous unicinctus; assembly: GCA_029593785.1. NCBI lineage: Eukaryota > Metazoa > Chordata > Mammalia > Cingulata > Chlamyphoridae > Cabassous > Cabassous unicinctus. The sequence goes on along the minus strand of JAQZBX010084462.1, from coordinate 8,312 downwards.
GGGTGATACATAGATATAGTTGATTCCAGTGCCAAATCTTTCTTCCATTGGAATTACAAATGCTTAAATCCCTAACATGAAAGTTGAAAGGAAAAGGTATTACAGTTTTGTCTATATGTGATTATAGATTTCCACCAGATTAGGAGACTATACACTAAATGGTTGACTTAACATGGGCTTTGTTGCATACATGAAAGTCACTCTACAGAGACGTGAGTGGCACCTGAAAGAGAGTAATCCTCCAGAACAGGGGTTAGCACACTATGGCCTATGGGCCAAACATCACCCATGGCCAGTTTTTGTAAATTAAGTTTTATTGGAACTTAGCCACAGTTATTTATGTATTATCTATGGCTGCATTTGCACTGCAATGGCAGAATTGTATAATTGTGACAGGGATCAGATGGCCTGCACAGCCCAAAATATTAACTATCTGGCCCTTTACAGAAAAAGAATTCCAACCACTGCTGCAGAGAATCTAAAACTAAGGTTCACTGGGAGGTCCATGTTCCAATACTTAGAAGAGTAAGAGTCCATATGTAGTAAGACTGCAAGGGCAGAGAAAATGATTTCAAGTAGGAAGTGAAAACCTGAAATTGGAAGGGCAGATGCTCCAAATGGCAGGCACCAATTGGGGTGGAGGTGGTTTTCACATGGACACATGTATACAGCATGCTGCATGGAGAGAACCAGCAGGGGTTTATTTAATTAATGACCAATAGCAATTCCTCTTCTCAACAACAGGGAGCCCAGCTTGTTCTAAATATAAATGTCACCCTTAAACTCCTTGAAAATCACTTTTCTCTGTAGTCAACAACTCAAAGTCTGTAATCCTTCTCTCTGGAGTGCAACTTTTTTGGAATGTAAGAAATTGTAAATAAAAATATTATAAAAAGATCAGCTCCAATTAACTCTGCCACTGATTTACTCTCTAATAAATAAAGACAGGAAGAGCCATGAAGATTAACAATGCTTCCCATGGATCCCAGATATTCAAATCATTCCTCCTTACTCCTATCCTATGTTAGCCTGAAAATAATTCACTCATAAGTGAATGGCATAGATAAAATTTTCTTCCCAAATTTATCTTAATTGAAACATATGAGGGAAATGTATAAATTAAATGAACACTTCACAGACCTTTGTAAAGTGAAATAATTTTTTGCAAGGTTTGTCCAGGGGTATCAGTTTTTCTTCCTCTTTTTCCTGCCCTCACTGATGGAGTCCTTGCCATGTGCCGAGCATTGTACAACTCCCACTGGAAGGTTGGAGAAGCATGTCAAATTCAACATCTCCAGGACAACACGATTGATTCCTCCACCCAAACCTGCTTTGTCCAGTCTTCCCCAGCCCTGTTGAATTCCAGCAGCCCAACCCAGTTGCTCACACCCTAAACTCAGCACTTCTTGGCTTCTGTTCCCCTTTCTCCCATCCAATGCCTCATCACATTGTTTCTGTTCTTCCACTGAAATCTAATTCAAATCTGACAACGCCTCCACATAACACTGTCGTCCCTGCAGTCCGCCCCCCTGGCTTAGCTGCTGTGAGCACCTCTATAACTGGTCTCACTGCTTTCATTCTATCCCCATGGTCAGGTCTCCCCACAGTAACCAGAGTGATCTTCTCAAGATATAAATTGGGTCAAATCCCATCCCTGCCCAAATCTTCCAATAGCTCCTCTTGCCAATCAGCATAAATTCCAAGCCTCTTACCACTGTCTAAAAGGCCCTGGGTGATCTGCTCTCTTACCACTTCTCTTGACTTTATCTTCAACCTCTCTCTTCTTCTCTTCCTTCAGTAGCCTCGTCACTCTAGACTTCTTTCTGTTTTCTGAACCATCCGACCTATTTCCTTCTAAGTGCCTTTGTGCTTTCCCATCCCTCCACGTGGAAAACTCCTCCCTTAGGTAACTGCAGCCCTTTCTCCCTGCTCTCGCCCAGTGGTTCTGAGCCACAGGTGACCCCCTCCTTCCCCGGGGGACATTTAGCAATGTCTGGAAATAGTTTTGGTTGGCACAACTGGGGGAGGAGGTGGTGGTACCGGCGTCTAGTGGGTAGAGGTCAGGGATGCTGCTAAATATCCTACAGTGCACAGGACAGCACCACAGTGAAGAGCTATCCAGGCCAAAAGTTAATCCGCCAAGGTTGAGAAACCCTGAGCTACTCAGCTTTCTGCTCAGAGACTTTCTTCTCAGTGAACACTTCTTTCCAAAACCGCTCTCTCCTTTTTCTTCCTCTATCATTCTTTATTCCTTTATCCAACTTACTGCTCCCTGGAATTAGCATGTATATTTATGGGGGTTTTTCTTTTGTCTTTCTCCCCCACTTGAACGTAAGCTCCCTGAGGGCGGGTGCTGGTTCTTCAATGTCGAGGACAATGCTTGGCACACAGTAGACCTTCAATAGGAATTGCTAGATCTCTGAGCTTTAGAGAGGTTAAGTGACCACACATGGCTGGTAAGGAGCAAAGCTGCCCATTTGTCTAGCAGACCCTTCATGTAGATATGCTTACAATGGAAATAAAAGTTGTGTGCTGATTACGCAAATGCAGCTTTCAGACACTTTTCCTTGCTTTACTCTTCCAATTTTCTACTCTTCTCCCTCCACCCCCTAGACACCAAGATTCCTTTCTACGTAGAAATTCTAGATCCATTTAAATCCAGATCCTCTTACCCATTGACAAAGGATTATTCCTTGTACCTCTCCGACTTCTCGTCCTAAGCACCAAGTGGCTAATGTAAGTGAGGTGGAAATGTGAGGCTGCCGGGAACTGGATCAAATGAGAGCTGTCAGTCTATCAGCAAACCCCACTGTCAATATTGGATTAATTGCTTGCTTAACCTCGAATTCTCTGTATCTTTTCCCTCCCAGACAAAATTACCAGTCTCCTTCAGCACCAACTTGGCAATAACAGAGGAAGCCTTGAAATGATTATCCTAATTGCAAGACAGCATGAATTCCTGGCTGTTTTTTATGAACAGAAAATAGTGAGTGTCCTTTTTTCTTGCAAAAGCAATGAGCTTTCAAAGAAGTCATTTATTTTCCCTTCTTGACTTTTCTGTACCTTAAGATGACTTCAAATTTAATTTTATTTTTCAAAGACTTGGCATTTTTATATTTTAACATTGGGCATGATTTAGCTTTGCCCTTTTCCATAGATTGCTCCCTCAGCCCCACCACACACACAAACAGACTATTCATTTCTCATGCTGAGTAAATAGCCATTGTTACCCTGAAGATGACATTCCCTGAGGAGGGCTGGTTGTCAAAGGGAGTCCCCAGCTGGAACCCCCAAGGTTGTAAAATGGAGGACACTGCTCTTTCCTTGGAAGAAGGTTCCCAGACTTTTGGCTGTGGGCTTGGCTTTCCGCCCAGATCAAAAATCATGTGCTTTTCACTGTTCTGAAGCCTATTTCTTAATGAATTAATTTCTTGGCAGCCTTCTTGGCATGCAGATGAGCACTTCAGCTTTTCATTTGGAATTTCCTGTCAACCTTGGCCTCTCTGGGCCCTGACTGAGAAAGCTGCCTTCAGACTAGCCTGATTCCAGCCTCACCTAGTCTAAATTACCTTTTTCTTAGGAGATACGCTGCATTTGTTCCCCCTCCATAAATTCCTCTGAGGTCTCCAACCTGAGAGAAGCCCTGAAGCTCTTTGAATCACATTTGAGCAGCTGTTGTATTGGCTGCAAAATTTAAATTATCCAAACCCAGGAGAAAGTGACTAAAGCAATGAATGTTTCAAGGAGGTAGTATATATTGAACATGAGGCAGGAGTTCACACAGAGGAAAGAATTCGAGCCTTAGAGTAAGGTTTCAGTTCAAGTTCTGTTCTTCTGCTTACAAGCTGTGTGACCCAGGATAAATCACTGAATCTCTCTGGGCCTCAATTTCTCCAAAAAACTGGATTTAAACTTCCTACCATTTTAGAGAGCAGACAACGAACAAAGGAAAAAACAACAAGCAGATAACAAGAGCAAACAACGAGCAAAAATAATGAGCAAAACAGACGAGGGAGCCTCGGGGGAGAGGGGAGATATTATTAAAAAAAACAAAACAAAAAAACTTTTGCCTGCTTTCTAGATGCCCTGTACTGTGTCCAGACATCACTGCTGCCTGAGGAAGTTGTGGGGAAGGCAGACAGAAAAGCAGCTCCTTTCACCTCTACAATTGTGAGTGTTCTAAAGTAGGACTGTGAGAGTCTAGAGAAGGGGACAATCAACTCTTTGTGGCATGTCATGGACAGTGTCATAGAGGGACATGAGAATGAGAAGGAATTTATTAGGAGAAGAAGCATGTATATTTCAAGGAGGAGCAATTTTTTTTCTTGGTGTGGCTGAAGCATGAGGAATAGGGAAGGGCAAGGAAAGGAGAATAACATGGATAAAAATAATCTTAGGCAAGACAGGGAATGACAGATAGCAAGCTAGGAATTTGTACCAGCCACTGAAATAAATAGGAGCAGACAGTGTTTTAAGCAGGGAAGTGCTAGGATGAGATTCAGATTTAGGGGGATCACTCCACTGCCTGGAAGATGGACAGCAAAGGGAGTGGTGGTAGAGAGACCAGCATAAAATCATGTGGGCAAGATCCAAGACTGTGGAAATTAGGAGGACTTGACTGTTTTGAGACACACCAGACAGAATTTGTTGACGTGGAAAGTTGCATGCAGGGAATGAAGAAGCATAGATACTCATGCTTCTGGTTTGGGGAAGAATAGGTAGATGGATGTTAATATTCATTAAGATAGTACAAACGAGAAGGAGCAGGTCCGAGAGGAAATACCGCATTTGTTGTGGTTTTATGATAGCTAGATGGTGGTGTTCAGAAGGTAACTGAGAGTAAGAGTTTAAAGTTCAAGGGAGAATATTTTAGTAGACAGGCACGGGTAAGGCTGCCCATTTCACCCCAGATCTCCCAGTGGCCATGTGGGTTCTACCTCACCTCAGCCACAGCTGACTTGTTCTCAGTGGTTCTCAACCAGGGATGATTTTGCCTAGCAGGGGACATTTGACAATGTCTGGTGACATTTTTGGTTGTCCCAACTGGGTGGGAGGTGCTACTGGAATCTAGGGGGTAGAGGCAAGGGATGTTGTTCATCACTCTACAATGGATAAGGTAACCCCCTACAACAAAGAAGAGGGAATTGCATGTTGAACAGGCAAATTCTCCAGCTTCCACTCTGTTCTGCAGACACTGATAGTTTGTTAGGGGACGGAACTACTGCATTGCTTTGTTGTTGTTGTTGTTTTACTTTTTTCCTCCAATTTTATTGATATATCTTAATAAAGCATAAATCCATTCAAAGAGTACAATCAGTGGTCTTCAGTGTAATCACATGTTTGTGCATTCATCACCCCAGTCACTCCCAGAGCACTTTCATTATTCCAATAATAATAATAAAAACCAAACAAACAAAATTCATCACTCTCAATATCTCCATGCCTCACCTGGCATACATAGCTGCTGTTTTTTCCCTTCTCTCTAGTATATTTATATTTATATTTTTAAAATACAGTCTTATATATGCAATATACCCCATATTCATGTTTTACATGAGGTTTTACTATCTTACACAGTTCCATGTTACAGTTTTTAGCTTTCCTTCTAGCAATATACATGTCCTTATACTTTCCTTTTCCAACCACTGTCCTACCCATATAATAGCACTCACTGCTAGTTACAAAGATCATGATATGCTTTAACCATTTCTATTCATTTCCAAAGGTTTACAAATAACCTTTCTAACAATTCTGCACAGATTAACCCTCAGCTTTCCATTCTCTACCCTCCTTCTATTTTCTGGTGACTTAAATTCTAATTATTAACTCCATGACTTTATACAGTATATTTAGTTCATAATAGCGCATTCACACAGTATTTGTCCTTTTGTGTCTGGCTTGCTTCACTCAACATGATGTCCTCCAGGTTGATGCATGTTGTCATATGTTTCATGACTTTGTTTCTTCTTACTGCTGCAAAATATTCCATCATGTGTATACACCATAATTTGTTTATCCATTCATCAGTTGATGGACACCTGGGTTGTTTCCAACTTTTGGCAATTGTGAATAATGCCGCTATAAACATTGGTGTACAGACGTCTGTTTGTTTCACTGCTCTCAGTTCTTCTGGGTTTATATCTAGTAATAGTATTGCTGGGTCACCTGGCAAGTCTATATTCAAGTTCCTCAGGAACTGCCAAACAGTCCTCCACAGTGGCTGTACCATTCTACATTCCCACCAACAATGAATAAGGGTTCCTAAGTCTCCATATCCTCTCCAAAATTTAGTTTTCCGACTTTTTATTAGAGGCCAGCATAATAGGTTTGAAATGATATTTCATTGTTGTCTTGATTTGCATTTCCTTAATCACTAGTGATGTTGAACATTTTTTCATGTGTTTCTTTGCCATTTGTATTTCTTCTTTGGACAATTGTCTTTTCAAACCTTTTCCCCAGTTTTTAATTGGGTAGTTTGTCCTTTTATTGTTGAGTTGTATGATCTATTTGTATATCATAGATATTAAACACTTATCGGATATGTGATTGCCAAATATTTTCTCCCATTGAGTTTGCTGCCTTTTCACCCTTTTGACAAAGTCTTTAAGGTGCAAAAGTGTTTAATTTTCAGGAGGTCCCATTTATCTATTTTTTCTTTTGTTGCTTGTCCTTTGGGTGTAAGGTTTAAGAAACTACCACCTGCCATAATTTCTAGAAGATGTTTTCCTACATTTTCTTCTAGGAGTTTTATGTGTGTCACTTTTATATTTAGGACCTTGATCCATTTTGAATTAATTTTTGTATAACATGTGAGAGATAGGGGTCTTCTTTATTTCTTTTGGATGTGGCTGTCCAGTTCTCCCAGCACCATTTGTTGAATATTGTTCTGGCCCAGCTGGGAGGTCTCGACAGCCTTGTCAAAAAACACTTGACTGTAGATGTGAGGGTCTATTTCTGAATTCTTATTTCAGTTTCATTGGTCAATGTGTCTATCTTTATGCCAGTACCATGCTATTTTTACCACTGTAGCTAGGTTACATGTTTTAAAGTCTGGAAGTGAGATTTCTCCAACTTCATTCTTTTTTTAAGATCTTTTTGGCTATTTGAGGACCTTTACTCTTCCAAATAACTTTGACAATTGGTTTTTGCACTTCTTTGAAAAAAGGTTGTTAGGATTTTTATTGGGATTATGTTGAATCTGTAAATCAGTTTGGGTAGAATTGACATCTTAACATTATTTAGTCTTCTAGTCTATGAACACAGAATGTCCTTCCATTTGTTTAAGTCTTCTCCAGTTTCATCAATGTTTTGTATTTTCTGAATAAGTGTCCTTATGTCCTTGCTTAAGTTTATTCCTAAATATTTGACTGTTTTAGTTGTTATTGTAAGTGGAATTTTTTTTCTGATTTCCTCCTCAGATTGCACATCAGTAGTGTATAGAAATGCTATTGATTTTTGTGTATTAATCTTGTATCCTGCCACTTTGCTGAATTTGTCTATTAGTTCTAGTAGTTTTGTTGTAGATTTTTCAGGAGATTCTAGATATAAGATCATATCATCAGTGAATAGTGAAAGTTTTACTTCTTCCTTTCCTATTTGGGTGCCTTTTATTTCTGTATCTAGCCTAATTGCTCTAGTTAGAACCTCTAGCACAATATTAAATAACAATGGTGACAGTGGGCTTCCTTGTCTTGTTCCTGATCTCAGTAGGAAAGCTTTCAGTCTTTCACCATTGAGTACAATGCTAGCTGTAGGTTTTTCATATATGCACTTTACCATATTCAGAAAGCATCCTTCTATTCCTATCTTTTGGAGTGTTTTTATCAAGAAAGGGTGCTGTATTTTGTTAAATGCCTTTTCTGCATCAATTGAGAAGATTGTGTGATTTTTCTTCTTCAATTTATCAATGTGGCTTATTACACAAATTGATTTTCTTGTGTTGAACCACTCTTGCATACCTGGGATAAAACCCACTTGATCATGGTGTATAATTCTTTAAATGTGCTTTAGGATTCTGTCTGCAAGTATTTTGTTGAGCATTTCTGCAACTATATTCATTAGGGACATTGGCCTGTAATTTTTTTTAGTATCTTTATCTGGTTTTGGTATTAAGGTGAAGCTGATTTCATAGCATTAGTTTGGTAGCATTCCTTCCTGTTCAATTTTTTGGAAGACCTTGAGCAAGATTGGTATTAGATCGACTTTGAATGATTGGTAAAATTCAGTGTGAAGTCGTCCAGTCCCAGGCTTTTCATTTTTGGGAGGTTTTTGATGACTGTTTCAATCTCTTCACTTGTGATTAGTTTGTTGAG
>JAQZBX010084461.1:0-13253 GCA_029593785.1 Cabassous unicinctus | reverse complement strand
CTTTGATTAGTTGTTCGATGTTCTGCATATATTCCTGGTTTTTAGTTTGTTCATTGGAGTGGTCCATGTCTTCCTGTTTCTCAGTGTGGTTTGTAATTTTTTGTTGCCCTCTAGTCATCATTTTATCTTGCTGGGTTTATTCAGTTGATTAGCTTCTCTCTCCTCTAGAGTTTTATTTAGTTGGTGGTTCTGTGTGTGTTAAGTTTTCTCTTTGACACTTTTTCTTCTTGTTTTGTTTCCTTGCTTCTTTGAATCTCCACCGATCACTCCACGCCATCGATCTGCCCGCTGCTAGATGACCCAAGCTTCTCGCTCCGTGCGCCCACAGCACAGACCCTCAGGCAGGACTCCTTCCACAATCGGCTGTCCCCGGAGAGCTAGTCAGTGAGTACCTTCCTAAACCGATGCCATCTTGCCTCCAGTCTATGTCTTTTGATTGAGGATTGGGGATTTTAATCCATTAACATCCAATGTTATTACTATAAAGGCAGTTCTTATTTCACCCATTTTGACCTTTGGGTTTTATCTGTCATATTTTATTTTCACCTCTCTTTTGAGATATTTAGTTACATTTACTGATATAATCTTCATTTCTAGACTCTTTTCCAAGCCTCTCTCTCCTGTCTTTTCTTTTCAGACTGTAGCACACCCTTTAGCATTTCCTGCAAAGCTGGTCTCTTGGTTACAAACTCAGTTTCTGTTTTATCTGTGAATATTTTAAACTCACCCTCATTTTTGAAAGACAATCTTGCTGGATATAAGATTCTTGGTTGGAAGTTTTTCTCTTGCAGTATCTTAAATATATCATAGCAGTGTCTTCTTGCCTCCGTGGTTTCTGATGAGAAATTGGCACTTAATCTTATTGGGTATTCCTTATATGTTATGCATTGCTTTTTCTCTTTCTGCTCTCAGAAATCTCTGTCTTTGGCATTTGACATCCTGATTAGTATGCGTCTTAGAGTTGGTATATTTGGATTTATTTGGATGGGAGTACATTGTGTTTCTTGGACACAGATATCTATGTCCTTCAATAGGTTTGGGAAATTTTCTACCATTATTTCTTCAAATATTCCTTCTGCCCCTTTCTCCTTCTCTTCTCCTTCTGGGAGACCCATGACATGTATGTTTGCACATCTCTTGCTGTCGTTTAGTTCCCTGAGACTTTGTTCAATTTTTTTCCATTCTTTTCTTCATCTATTCTTTTGTATGTTCACTTTTGGAGGCCATTTCTTCAAACTCATCAGTCCTTTCTTCTGCGTCCTCAAATCTGCAATTACATGATTACAGTGTATTTTTAATTTCATTTATTGCACCTTTCATTCCTGTAAGATCTGCTATTTTTCTATGTATGCTTTCAAATTCTTCTTTGCGCTCATCCAATGTCTTCTTAATATCCTTAATCTCTTTAGCCATCTCATTGAATTTATTAAGGAGATTTGTTTGAACATCTATGATTAGTTGTCTCAACTCCTTTATGTCATCTGGAGTCTTATCTTTTTCCTTTAACTGGTCCATATCTTCCTGTTTCTTGGTATGGATTGTAATTTTTTGTTGGTGTCTTGGCATCTGGCTTACTAGATATATTTATTCTGGGTGCAGTTTCTCTCTTTATTTTAGGGCTTTCTTGCCCTTTCTCCTTTGCTGGTTGTGTATTAGGAGCTGAGGATGTAGTTGGTGCTGTAAGCTGTGGGGACTGAGGCTGCCTTCATTGCCCCAGGGACTGATGAAGCTTATCTCACCTTTCTCCTTTGCCAGGGGTAGGGACAGAGCCAGAGCTATGTGGAATAATCCAACTCATGCAGGCCTAGACTGTAGTTGCCCAAAGAGACCGATGAAGCTTCATGCCCCTTCCTCCCCTGCCTGGGGTGGGGATGGAGCTGCAGGTGTGGGCAGCAGTCTATGCTGTGTGGGTCCAAAATGACCGCAGTTGCCCCAGTAAACTTCCGACTATTCAGTCTGTGCCAGCCGAATGTATCTGCAGTTACCCGGAGAGGCTGGTGCAGGTCCTGCCAGCTTCCTCCTTGCCAGAGGTGGGGCTGAAGCCTAGGCTAAGGCTGCAGTCCAATCGGGGCAAAAAGAAGCCGGTCCCTACTGTCACTGTGATTTTCAATCAGCCCAGCTTCCCCTCATGCCAGAAGTGGAGTCAAAATGGCAGCTGCTGGCTTCTTTCTGACTTGGACAGTTTCAAACTTAAGCTGTTCTTAGGGTTATACTTTAGTCAACCAAATACAATGCTGGAACAAACATAAGATAGCAATTATGGACATTATGGATCAAAAAGGGGAGAGAATGGAAGGAAAAAAAGGAGCCACTGTCAAAAGCAAGTCAAAATCCAGCCGGGAAAACTCCATTAGGTTTCAAGGCTGGGGAATAATCCTCTGTGGTTCAAAGGTCTGAAGACTCTCAGAGACTTGTCAGATGAGTCTAGGCTCATAGCTTCACTCTCTGAGTCACTCTTCCCTTTTCATAAAAAGTAGCAAATATTTGCAGCTGAGTAGTTTTGTCAGCCTGTTTCCTGACAAACGGAAACGAAAAAGCCCGACAGCCTTTTTTTTTTTTTTTTTTTTTTTTTTTTTTTTTCTCTCTTTCCCTTTTGGTCCAAATTGGAAGTGTTTCTGCTGATATAAAATTCTCAAGAACCTTGTGAGTCTCCTGTGTATGTCATGGGGATTCACTCGTTAGTCAAAAGGCTCCTCCACAGATTTTTCCTAGATAACCCCATCTTTATTTTTTGCTTCTACTTCTGCTGAGATGATAGAGGGAGTCTATGAATCACATGCCTAATCGTTTCAAAAAGCCTTTTGTGTGACTAACTACTCTGACCTGTTTATCCTTCTGTAATATTAGCAAAATATTATCTATCCACACTGTGGTGGGCAGATTAATGGCCCTCCCCAAAGATGTCCATGTCCTAATTCCCAGACCCTTTGAATATATTATATTACCTGAGAAGAAAGAATTAAGCTTTCATCATCTTACCCAAATATTTTGAATTAGTTCTTCTTGTTGTGCTTATCTATTTCATTTTCTTATTTGGTACACATTTTAAATGCCTTTAAATATTTATAAATTGTCTAGTATCATGCACTGTTATGCATAATGAATTGCAAGCATTGAAGGAACCATCTAGAATAATCTCTTTATCTTAAGGTCACCTGATTAGCAATTGCATCTCCAGCCTTAATTCCCTTTTTCCATGTAACATAACATATACATAAACGTTCCAGGGATTAGAACCTGAACATCTTGGAAGAGGGCATTGTTCTGTGTATCACAGTGTGTGGTTCTTTCAAAGAATGCTGGATGTTACCTGGTAGACCCTTTCAGTTCCTTTGCCTCAATTTACCCAACTTCAAAATGCTTTTGACTATCTTAACTAAAACCTGCTTACAACCAGGAGCGTTTTAGGTGTATAGGTATGTATTAGTCAGCCAAAAAGGTATGATGCAAAATACCAGAAATCGGCTGGCTTTTATAAAGGGTATTTATTTGGGGTAGAAGCTTACAGTCACAAGGCCATAAAAAGTAACTTATTTCCCTCACCAAAATCTGTTGCCACATGTTGGAGCAAGATGGCTGCCTGTCTCTGCAAGGGTTCAGCCTTCTTCTTCCTCTTAAGGCTCCATGGTCCCAGTTCTCCCTATCTCACCTGTCGGCTGGGATAAGTCTCATCTCTCTCCCGGGGCTCATTTCTCTTTGGGCTCAGCTGCTCTGATCTCTCCACAAGGTCAGCTGTAGACTATCAGGCTCTCTGTCATCCCGGGGCCTCTGCTGTGTCTATGGAGCCATCTCCATTCCTCTGTGTTCTTCTCCTGTATGTTTACTTTCCAGGGCTCCAGCATCAAAAAAAACTCCAACACTCTCTTCTGTCGTGTGCTTTCTCTGTGAGTCCCCGTCCACCAAAGGGCCTACTGATATGGCCCAATCAAAGCCTTAATCATTATTTAATCAAGTAAAAGTGAAATCTCTGAATTTAATACAATCTAATACACCCATAGGAACAGACCAGTTTACAAACATAATCCAATATCTATTTTTGGAATTCATAAATAATACCAAACTGCTACAAAGTGTATCTTAGTAGTAGGGCTTTCTCTGATTTTGTTTTTAGATATTCAACAGATTAAGGTAGGATTTACAATGCAAAATTATTGATTTATAATGGAGCATTAGTGACAAGAAAACCCATTATCTCGGTAAAAGTGGACCTGATGACTGGTAGATGACTACTTGGTGAACATGAATCAGAGTAAAGTGAGATACGCATTCTTTCAGATCAAGTAATAATAGCAAAGCAATGACAATAACCACTAACATTATTGAATTTTTGCTATTTCCCAGGCCCTGTGCAAATATTATAGGCAATCTCATTTAATGTCTGAGACAGTAATAACCCCATTTTACTAAAGAAAAAAGTGAACCTTAGAGTGGCTGAGTCGCTTATTCAAAGTCATGTGGCAAGTAAGTGGCTAAGCTGGGATTGAAACCTACACAGTAGTAATCATTATGAAACATAGTCAAACCATCCCTTAACTGATTGGAGCCAGTGGGATTTCAGATATCAGAAATTTTAAGATTTTAGAAAGGTAAAACAGTTCATGTCACACACCTGCAATAAAACATAAGAATATTTGCATTGAGATAAATAACAACTATGATTTGCTTCACAAAATCCAAGTCAAGTTTATTGCCAAATAAGTTGCAAAATGCCTTTAGTATTCAGGGTTTTGTTTGTTTGTTTTTGGATTTAGGAACTGCTCATAAAGGATTGTGGACTTGCATTTACTTTCAAGTACCCAGCTCTGTTCACTGAATTCAGCACTTTCCTGGATGGTGCTGGCAGAATACCGCTGATTCTTACTCTTTTATTTCAGGTTTAATGAGCCTTTTTAACCAGCTTCTTTCTTCCATGAGGGTAAAATACTACTGGCCTCTAGGGGGAGCTCCAGGACTCCAATTTCACTCCCCTCTTGCCACCATTTCCACAACCCCCAATCCACATACCCAAAAAGCAAAACTCCAACTCCAAAAAGGAGTTGTAGGTCTGAACATTTCGAGAAAAGCTTTTATTGTACTCGGACTGTGGTCTCTTTTTCTCCAGCACTCTCTTTCTTGGGAACTCTTCACCCCACACACCCAGTACAACAGCTGACTGGGAGCTGCTGGTCCTATGGACCATCCAGCCCTGAGAGCTTAGAGTGGGCAGATTAGGCCTTAAGGAGATGCAGGCCAACCCTCCCTTTTCTTTGGCAGGCTTTTGTACCTTGCCATCAGTATGGAATAAGAGAAAGGACAGAAGATTTGGTCTGAACCCAGAGGAAAATGGGAAAAGAGGCCTCCCTTGAATGTAGCACAGGAAGATCTCTGCATGCCCAGCTCACAAGGAGACTTCATTGGAATTTGGGCTAAAAGTTGTCAGAAGCAAGTGTACATTTTCTTGTATTGTCCTTGATGCCTATTTCCCACATGAACTTCAGATAGAGGTGGCTATGGCAAGACCACTTCCTAGTTCCCTGGATAAGGACCATCCCATTCCCATGTAGACACAATTTATAAATACAGTTGTCTGGGTTTGGGCACATTCCAGGCCTGCTCCCTTCTGTGTGCATGTTGAATTTGGGTGTTTTTAGACTTTCTCAGTCTCACGTTTATGGGAACTCTTTTGGGTTGTTTCTGAAGATAGTTCATTGCATCCATTTATATGTTATATTTTACCATCTTGGATCTCAGAGGGTAACTTTGTGCATCAAAGGTTGGTTTCAACACACTGAACGACTGGAATGGCACAGACATAACCTAATCAGAACAGATGCCGGCTACCAACAACCAAGAAAGCTGTACCAGTATATAGTAGTGAGTCCTCAGCCTGACTGATGTGTATCTGTGTAAGAACCTAGCCTATAATTCTATTCTAACTTCTATTCCTAATCCTTACTTTGCCCTCTTGTGAAACGTCTTCATGTAACATTGAGAAAGGACAGTCAGAAATTTCCTGTTGCAGTATAAACACTATAATACATGCTGCAGTGGGAAGAAGCAAACAAATCAACACACAAAAAATCAATGGTAGTGCTAATTATTCTTACTATTTATGTGTGGCATGAAAGGAACCATTCTCTGATAGAAGCTATCTCCATCTGAAAGGCAGGATGTGGCCTCTAAGAACAGACTTTTACTTCTAAAAGGACAGGTCCTAAGACACTGCCTCAAGCTTTCAGCTCAACCGAAGCCAAAAATATACCTTTTAGTTTAAATGATTTTGAGCGTTATGAAGCATTAAGTACCAAACCATTCATTGTACGTGACCTAAAGTCTAAGTTAAGATTACTTTCAGCACACATTAGTCATACCTCCTGACAAAGTATGACACTCCATTTGTGGCTCTATTAGACATTTTAAATATCAAGGAAAATAAGAGAACTAAGATATGGAGGTTGTTAGGAGGAGTCATGAGTCACAGCAAGGGAATGGCATTGGAAGAGAGAACCTGATCAGGAAGATGATGCCACAAGCTCCCACCAGAGATTCTGCTGGCTCATCCTAATACCTAGCCACTGAGTTGGCTCCCAATTTAGAAGCACAAAATATTAACATTAGAAAAAACATTGATAACATCTCCCCACTCTTTTAAAGAGGAAGAAAAAGCATCTTTCAACTTCATCTCAATTTCAATTAAATCTTTTAGAGGAGTTTTCCCATGGAAATGCATAAAATTTACATTATATAAATTGATTTTATGGCCTCCTTGGTTGGAATATTTCTGTTGCATAAAGTGTGAAAGGACTGCTATCAGACATTTCTCTTTTGTGTTCCTTTAGACCAGAGAACCTGGACAGAGCATCAATAACCTTTTCTCCTCTCCCATGCCCTATTTTGAAAGGCTTATTTTGGGATCACATTTTGTGGGTTCAAGGACAGCTTTGCACAGGGTTTTGGAAAGACCCACTCCAAACAATTCCAAATCTCCTAACCCAGTGCCATTCAAAGTCCATTGACAGACCACTGCCAGTTTGCAAACTGTTTCTCATTAGACCATGATAAGATTCATATAGAAATAGAAAATAAGCATTTGGAAGTTTTTTCAGCAGTTTGTCACAATAATTTTAATTTTGTTAAGGCTAATCCTTTTTTATTTAAAGTCTTGTACTTTGCATATTGAGCCAAAAAATTGGGAATTTTTAAAAACTGGTCTTAGCACTGTCCTGACCAATTCCCAGTATCTTGTTCTTGATCCATAATTATGTGATGATTGATTCTGACCTTCTGATTACCAATGTCCAGAGTGTAACATCAGACATGAAGTCTAATGAAAATAATCTGTCACCTATCACCAATGTAATTTGCTTTTTACCTTTAAAAGTGTTATCATGTATTAGCTCATTTAAATTTTTCCAACCATATGACATAGGAAAGAAAATATTATCTACATGTTTTACGGGTGATTCAGCTGAGCTCAGAGATAGTGTGATCTGTCTGATTGCACAGCTGAGCTGACAAGTTGGAGAGAGCCAGGAAAAAGGAGAAAGGTTATTTATGTGGTCAGAGAACATGAAGAAATTGCTTTTTCTCTCTGAGGTTTATTTGCCTTAACTGAAGCAAGCAGATAATATTTACCTTTCAGTTTGAAGGCTTGATGAAAGGAATAAACAAGAAATTAAGGTAAACACTAAAAAAATGTGTCTTTGTCCTTGTTAAAAATCTGTTCACTAGAATTATATGTAAAACCATGGTAACAAAATAAGGAAGATAATTTTTCCAGGGCCTGGCACAAAATAGACATTGAAAAAATATTAATCGAATGACTGGATGAATGAGCACAGATTTTCTTCTGTATTAAATTCTTTCTACTGCACACAATGTTTAGACAAGAAGAATATAATGCAGCCAATCCTGTTTCTTATTACTATATTAGTATATATTACTACATATAGTGTCCAACTATATGTAGAGTGTTGATTCTCAGTTCAGATTTTTTCAAATTCATTTGAATGAAAGAACTCTTTCCTCCAAAGTTTTATACAGAGCTCCATTGTTTAAAACAAATAATATCTGGATAATAGAAACAGGACAGTCTGGTCCCTAATTCACTCAGCCTCCCTTGGGCACCCCAGTAGCCCCTGAGACACTTCCTCAGACCCCTGGGGCTTCACTTAGCATAGCCTGAAACCCACTCTCTTTTTCTATTAGTGGACATTGTGAACAGTTGGCAATAGGAACAGGTTTAACTAAAGTGAACTGTCGAGAATTTGGTAAGCCAGAAAATCAAGGCAAGCCTAGAGACTTTTTAGAAGTATAGCTACCTCTCCTGTTAATCTCCTAGACATGATGGCCAAGAATCAGATATGACATTTACTTTAAAAGTCCAGATTGTAGTGAGTTATCCATGGCTTTCTTTTGTTCCACTCAATTGTGCTTTTCACATGTTTTATGAGAAATGCAGAATTTCCTGTTGGGTAACTGTGGTTTCAGTTGTTTGGTTGATTTTGTGATCATCCAGGCCCAGCTTTCCTCAAGCTCAAAAACACAAGTAACCAATGAATTTACAAACCTCCTGTTAATCTATTGACCTTGCCTTATGAGCTCAGAAGAATGAGGTAGCTATAGAGGCAGCTACCTCATCAGTCAGAGGAAATGTACTTCTGGAGAAGTGAAGTGGGGTTTCTTCAGCAAAAATACTTGAAGGAACATGCTGAGACCTCGGGTCAGGTACTGAGCGAGACGTTGGTGCTCCCAGCAGATTTGCCCAGGGTATAGCAGCCGACACTGTATGACTGTTTCTGTAACCAGATTTGGGTGAATGAGGACCCCGGAAAAGTAGAGTTTCAGAAGGCCCCAACCATTGCTCAGAGAGAGTACACATGCCCCTTGGGTAAACTGTCAAGATAAGAAGCTGAGGTTTAGTTTTGCTGAGTTCATGGAGAAGATGGAGCATACAATGAATCTGTGAAAGTACCAAAAGGTTGAAAGAATTTCAGCCTTTTGTCCTGGCCTTCCTGGTCCAGTCCCCTCATCTCTGTGGCAGACAGATCCCCTTCCATATTGACAATATTAATATGCTTTGAATAACAACGGCTCCTTCAAGATATTGTCATTCCATTAGTCCTCACGTATAGATTTTTCTCTTTTTGTAATTGAGGAAGCACTAATGTGTAATTTGAAAGATTTTCATCTCACTAAAAACTTGCATTTTGGGGTCCTGGGGAGAATGGAGGAGGTGGGTGGAAGGACACAAAATACTTTTAAGAATCTGATAGGCTAGCTCTTCAATGTCCTAGGCAGTAGTTACATTTGATTTCATCTTTCCTTTGCTCCAAATGATCTTTTCTCAATCATGTAGACTTTTGTGTCTTAGAGTAAGTGTACAAAATGACTTATGAGATATTGACAGATATACAGGAGTTCATGATTGCCACACGATTTTTATCTAGAGCAATATCAGTGCAACTTGCAATATCTGTATTATTTTCTAGCCACTGATCATGAGCAGCAGTTTAAAGACAGATAATCTCAATATTTCACATGAAACTTTGAAAGAATATGTTTGAACATCACCTTTGATGTTGGTAAAGGAACCTGACAAATGTTTCCTGACTTTGAACCCACTGGATATTTCATTAAGACCCTGGAAGGGCTGGGGACTACTGCTTTTCTCCATTTTACATACAGGGGAAATCTAGGCCTAGAAATGTTAAAGGCAGTGATAAATTTTACAAGTAGATCCAATTTTCCAGATTACTGATCCTTGACCTATTCATTAAGCCAAGGCTTTATTCTGAGATTTTTTGCAGAGGTAAGAATTAGATGTCTTTTACAGCACCAAATGTTCTGTGTCCATTTAGAGAATTAAAAAGCTGATAAATGGTTAGACATATTCTAAACCTAAACAAGTTGAACCACTTTCCAGTATTTTCAGTTTTCTAAACCAAATCTATGCTGTCCATAAATTGTTGAGGGGAAGAGCTTTTTCAATATTAGCTGACCTTTTGGATTATTTTTCTTCAACTAGAAGACTTTAAAACTGCATATGGTCTTAATAAAGCTTCCAGATGCTACTGTCCTAGAATTGTGAGTGTTAGAATCTTACCAACACATTTCATTTTGATTATCTACCATGGAAGAGATGACCTGGGGTAAGACAGAGAGATGTATGGGTCACAGGATCATGATAAAATGTTTAGTCCTACATGTTTAAGCAAAGGATTGAGACTGAAAGAAGTTGGTGCATTGCTTGGTGAAACACCTTGCATGGAAGTGAAGTAGCTTTTGGGCAATTGGTAGCCTAAGGGGAAGTATGCTCAGGTGAGACAGAGAGGAAATCGGTGAAGATGGTGTGAGATTTACCATCATTCTACCAGGCCAAGAAAGGAAGAAGCAAGCTGAAGTTTCCTCAACTAGTATTTAGCAACCCATGTTGCACATTATACTGCAAACTCTTGATCATCGCCATATCAAAGGAGTCATAAAATTTTTATGAAAGCCTGGGATTGACTTGGGATCAAAAGGAGAAGAAAGCTTTGGGATCCCATCCACACTTACACTCTCCTCCTTTGATACCACAAAGATGTATCACAGTCTCTAAAGCCAGCTAACTGCAGTTTGCCAAAACTAACTCATCCTGAGTGATAATGGCTGTGAAACTCCAAAATTATTATTTTATATGGCTTTTCATACAGGCCAACCAGAGTTTATTCTGTTAGATATCAGTTGGGAATACAAACATTGTGATTAGGAGTCTTTTCACAAGAGACTCAATAGTCTTCCTATTGAATTGCATTAAAAGTATTCAAATATCACTGTTGCATGTGTCCAGTTAGCTCAGTGAGTTAGGCCCCCAGACCAATTAAGGCCAGGTTAAAAGTCACTCTCAAAATGTCAGTTGGACTTTTTCTGCTCCACGTCACTGCCAGAATGAGTAAGAGTGGCCTGGCCATGAAATAAGTATCATTTTTGTCCTCTTCTTACAGATGCCTGCTGCTACAGTCAGCAGTACATAGTCAATACCCATAATTCTAGCTAGAAATTTTGCTTATGGATTCATTCAACTATTATTTATTGAGCTATATGCTAGGCACCATGCCCAGTGCTGGGGATTAGGAGATGAATAAGAAAGAATGGAATAAACATTTGAGAGGCTAGGCTGTTCCAGGCATCACGCCAACCAATTTACATGAGAGAGTTCTCATTTGAAAGCAATGATACAATGCAAACATCACTGTCTACTTGATTTCTTTTTTCATTAAAAATAAAATTCACTATCTTAAAAGTTATAAAAACAATATATGCTCATCATAAATAATATGGAAAGTTTGGAAAGGTACAAAGAAGAAAACTAATATCATCCATAATAGCACACCCTGGAAATAATTACTATTAACTTGGAGAATCTTTTCTGTAAGTGTGGATTAAGTCTGCTCTGTGCTTGAAAAAGTAGTTGTGTCTTGGGGAGATGCAGTTCTTGGCAGTTATTGATGACGACGAGGAGCTGAATTTACTGTTTGTAAGGTTCTTTGTGAGATCAATCCTCGTCTCCACCCTCACCCCCACTCCACTTCATAGTCATGTGGAAACCTCTTCATCCTCCTTTAACTCTAAGGAAATGCCATTTCTTGTGGAAGTTTTTCCCTGTCTTTCATCCCATACATTCACAGGCTACTTAAGTTCCCCATTCTACACACCTGCAGCACTCAGACTTCTCCTTTGTAGCACTATTATAATTGTAAAAATAATATTAAGTACTATTCATTTAACATCCATTTCTACCAAAAGTCTATAAGTTCCATTTGGGCAGGGCCCTTTTATTTTATTTACTGTTACATCTTCACTACTTAGCAAAATGTCAGGCATATGAAAATCACCTAATAAGCATTCTTTGAATTAACTACATGAATGAAACCTTGTGTATGAAGACCAAAGTTCTATAGGAGATGAGTAGAGAGACATCTGCCACAAGTAGAGGCCATGAAAATGGGCAGGAGCTGTTACTCAAAACACTGGTGGGTATGTTGACAGGACAAAAGGCTGAGAGGGGCATACCAGGCACAAAGTGGCACAGAAACTCTGTGTGGGAAGAATATGCCAGTGGACCTAATTTACACAATAAAAGAATTTCTGGAACTTGATGTTTTTGGGAAATTGATTCATTTTGCAGTTAATATATCCTAAAAATTCTAAGATATGGATGCACATAAAAATGACCTAAATTAGCATTTAAAATCATATTTAGGAATGTATAAAATTTTTCAAAGAAGAGAGTATATCAAATAATTCTATAATAGTTATAATCTCATGCAATAAGTCAAATACTTTACCAAATGTTCAGCAACATAGAGAATTTAGAGGCTTCCTGGAATTGGCAATATGGGAAAGGAGAAATCTCTTATTTCTGGAGAAATGCTTAGGACATTTTCTTTCTTTCTTTTTTTTTTAAAGGAATTTGTTAAAAAGAGCAGCTTTGAAGTAGTGTTCTCTTATGTCTTTTACTCTCTGGCTTCTTTCCAAACCAGATGAGAAGTATCATTTGAGAAGTCTCAAGCTTGCTGCTTAGGATTTTCTTTCATTTACAGTGAAGCGATACAGTCTTTTTAACGAGTTCTACCCTCCCTACTTTTATTTGACTTAGCACCCATCTCCAGGCTTCCAGATTTAAGCAGGCTCAGAGCCAGCAGATTAGCCAGTCCAGTTCCATCATTTTGCAGTTGAAGAAAACAGAGGGGTGGGATGACTTACCTAAGCAAGCATACTATTTTTGGCAACTAGAATCCAGGCAACTAGAATCCAGGCCTCTGAACTCTCTGTCCCTCCAATGGCCTTTCCAGGACCACACAGTCTTCCAGGATGAACTCTGTATGTGTTTTGGGAAAGAAGAGAGTGAGGTAACCAAAGATTGAGGGAGGACCAATCACTTATGTGACCACAGACACAATTAAGTCAAAGAGGCTTCCATGGATCCCAAAGAGCCAAAGGAAAAATAATGTGCTAGCACAAAATTAAGAAGGCTTGAAATGCTGCTAGGTGTCGGCAAAAGAGCTTCTGACAGCCTAAAGGAACTCAGACCTGGAATCACTATCCTAAAATGGAAAAAAAAAAGTGGCAGGAAAAGGAGTTAAAATTTTATTAATTCATGATTTAAATTGAATTTACAGAATTAGGTTTGTCTCAAATCAACATTTGGAGACTGTATCTTCTATTTAATTCCTTAGAGTATATTTTGAAAATAGCAGCAGAAAGGTAATAACAGAGAAAAGTAATACCAG
>JAQZBX010084460.1:0-13256 GCA_029593785.1 Cabassous unicinctus | reverse complement strand
TAGAATCACAACAAGTCTATAGTAGAATACCAGTAAGTCCACTCTAATCCATAGTTCATGCCACAATCCTGAGGATTCTGGGATGGTGATGTCCACTCCATCTCTAATTGAGAGGGAGCTTCTATCCCATACGGCCAATGGATGGGACTCTCTTGCTTGCAGTTGTAGGCTCTCTCGTTTCCTTGGTATGGTGGTTGTCCATCCTCACCTCCTTGTTACTTAGTTGTCCTGAGTGAGTCCAATGAACTGGAGAATAGGTGTTGCAACTCCTCTGAGGCTCAGGGCCCAGCTGGCACATGGACAGCCCAAAGATTTAAGTCTCTTGGACGCACACCTACCAACTCCAGCACTACTTGTAGGTTCAAATAGAAGGGACAGATGAGCCATATGTAGGGAAGCCATAACTGAGTCCAACTCTGTCACTCTGAGGAGCACAAACTCCAAAGTAGGGCCCACTGGCAAGGCACCAAACTCCAGAGCTCTCTATCCTGACCATAGGACCTGGGTGTCTCCAGAGCCCTCAGGAGCCCCACTATTTAAGGTAGACTTTGGCAGTCTATGAGATCCTACTGAGATGTGCATAAGCGTTACCTCTGGGATGACCTCCCAATTCATTTTGAAGTCTCTTAGCCATATAAACTCATTTGTCTTTACCTTTTCCCCCTTCTATTCGAGGTCTGCAAAGTTGGGAATGCTCTCATGGCAATATGACAAGGAAGGGTTACTGGTTTAGGGTGTTGGATGGGGGAACATTCGGGATAGGGAACATTTCATTTTTCCCTACCCTAATCTTTTCTTTATTTTAAAGCCAAATACTTCTTAAACTCAGGATCACTTGAATAGAAGGATGCATGTTTATCTTTTGGAAAAACAATTGTGTTTTGGATTCTTGATTAAGATATTATACATAAGCTTAAAATGGCAGCCTTTATTTTAAAATGAAGCCTTTCCTAACTTCCCTAAGTTATCTTAGGGAAATGATTTGTCATTCATTTGTATACCTAATTCTAACTCAGAGTCTGGCATATAGGAGTAAGTCAGTAAATATCTGCTGAGTGGAATTAACAAGAAGAAAATAAAATGTCTTGACCTAAATGCAAGAAATCACGTTTTCTCTCTGTTATGCTTCATTGAGAAGATGATTATATTTTAATCTTTAAAATTTCATGTATTTATTTTATGTCATATTACATGGTCTCTTTGTGTGAAAATTAAGATCATTTGTGAAAAATAGCATCCATATCTTCCCTTATCAGAACAATTACATTTTGGGGACTGAAATTGGATTTGTGATGTGAAAAGCAAAATAAAAGTTAAATTCATGGTTGTATTTATTTCAATTTGTTAAATTTCCATTTACAGTCTTCTTTGAAATATTCTGTTTTTGACACCGTGAAACTGCATTAGAGCTTAGCATGTTAAAGATGTTTAGCAGTTTTAGAGCCATAATTATTTTAATGGCTACTTTCAGTATATATATTTTCCACAGGACAAATGATGTCAAGAATATGAAAAGTGCAGTCTATATTTTTGGTTTCAAAATTTAAAATTTTATATAGAATAACATATTTTTAGTTTATCTGGGGAAATATAACCTAATAGATTATTATTTTTTAACATGGATTTTTTATTAGAGAAGTTGTAGACTTACAAAATAATCATGCATAATATGCAGAAATCCCATACATCAGCCCTCCACCAACACCTTACATTGTTGTGGAACATTTGTCACAGATTTTAAAAGAACACTAATAGATTATTTTTGATGAAACCCAATCTTTAAAGATTTATAATGCTCCTGTGAAATTTCTACTATGTTTACAGGACTTGGACTTATTCAATTACATTTAAAGTAATTTCTTTAGAAAATATGACCAATGTAACAACTCCTATCTCTTTTTAAAAGCTGTATTTATAGAATGAAGTGTTTTTTCTAAAATGCTGATGAATTATCAATTTCATTATTAAACTTAGAAGTAGAATATTAATTACGAGCCACAGATAAACAAGCAAATGAATCCCCAAAGAGTCACACAATAAAAATGTAAGCCAGGGAAATATACTTGAATGTGTTCATGCACTCGCTCCTGACTCAGGTTCTGTCTGGCTTCTTTCCCTCAAGAAAAAATTTTAATGCCCCCCTGAGAGTCTCCCAACTGTTGAAGCTCTGTCCTATTATTTAAAGGACCTCCCCACTCCCTACTTTCCTCCTCCCATGCCACCTTGGTCCAGGAAGCAGAAGAACTGCCAGTTTTTATGTTCTATTACACTTAATCCTCAAAATAGTCATTTGAGGACAAGAATGTCCCATAATATTGTGGATCCCAGGGTAAGAGTATAAATGGAGGCCCACATACCGTCTGCTTAATATTTATAAAGGTATAAATCTAGCCAACAGACTGTTAAATAAAATATGTTCTATCTGCCTTCCTTGGCAAATATACCATCACCATCATAATGACATGGAAGTCTAGATTCACTTTAGAATTTTCTGACTCCTTGGAGTGCTGCACTGGGATGTGGCAGCGTGAGAAGAGCTGCCTACATGAGCCTTGTAGGGCCCCAATGCCTTCTTTTCCCACCCCCCTTCCCACCGTCCTACACTGTGAGGAATCTCATGTCACCCCACAAGATGGGGTGTGGTGACTCCATCCCACATCTACATATTGAAGTTCTGCTCACTCACCCCTGGCAAAGACTTGCCCCTTAACCTTATTTGGAAGCTGACTCAGGGCCATTTGACCAGGGAATTCAGGGCTCCTGGATGCCCAGAACATGGGCATGTGGGCTCCTGGGGAATATGTTGACTTGGCCCTGCAGACTCCTTGCAGCTAGAGAAGGATATTAGGGCTCGGACCTCTAGAGTATGGGCCCAAAGGCAGGGCCCCCCCTCCTCAGGCTCTAAATGCGACACTGTTGGAGGTAGCCATCATTCTCTGCAGGGTGAAGCCTGAACTGTTCTCCAGAATAACATCATTGAGCCTTTGTGTGTCAGTCACCTACATTGGGCTAAATCCAGAGGCAATGGCACTAAAGCAGTTTACATTTAAATATTTTCCACATGCTTCTTTGACGATTTTAGTTACTCCTTCCAAAAAGTCAGTATTTTAGCTTCACCCCTTTAAAAAATCATTGCATGTACATTCCAAATTGAACCTATGAAGGACATTGAAAATATTCGGTTACCAAATGAAAATAAAATACTATGAAAATGACAGTGTCTATCTCCTCCGGCCAACAAGTGGAAAATAGAGGTATGGTGTAGATCTGGAACCATAGCACTTAGGCAATACTGTTTAAAATAAAGAATAAAATGCATTCTAAATCAATTTATTTTCATTTCATTGTATAAAATCTGTCTACTTTAACCTAATTAGAACAATAGGTGGATACATTTTAAAAATATTCCCAAAAAGGGAATGTGGCTCATAAGAGACGATGCATTGAACATAAATAATATCGGAGTTAAAAATACAACTCTGCCAAATTGATAATAAAATGTTCAAAAATACCAGTTCTTCTTATTAGAAAATATAAACTAATTCTGGATGAACTTGAACTTGAAATATTAGGCATCAAAAGACTTTTGGTGAATAAATGCTCACTGAAACATAAATGATAAAGTGTTAAAAATGAAGAAGCCAGAAACCATATTTGATATTTGGGAAGATGAGTAACTAAAAATGAATTGTATAGTCTTAAACAGATTGTATACGAAATATTAATGGCATATTGTCCTGGTTTCTCCTTCTGCTGTTTCTATGTAAATCATTGAATTTCAAAGAGAAATATGCCCGGCATGATTATGTAAGTGAGTGTTACTATTTGGAATTGTTTAAAAAGCATTTCTTCTTTTAACTTGTTTCTGTTCTTTTGTTATTACACTTCATAGTCAGAAAATACTATCTACAAATATGTGAGAAGTACTTAATTTGCTTTTGAGACATTCATTAATTCATTCAACAAAAAATATATTGACTGTGTAGGAGATACTCTCTTTGTGGATACAGTGATTTTTGTTCTGGTAAGAACTCTCCTATGGGGTCCAAATTGTATTGTTCTAGCAATGAAGCATATAGCTCAAGCCTGGGCCAGCCAATGTAATCCGCAGTGAGAGGCTCGGAGATGAGCATATGACCTGTTTGGGGCCAACGAGATCCAAGGTGACCTACTATGAAGGCTTCTAGGAAATTTTTGGACTAAGTAATTTATGGATGTGCTACATAGAGCTTTTGCAGCCATGCCAGTGTCCTGAAAGAAGATAGACTGGAAAAAAAAAAAAAAAGATGGAAACCTATGTAAACTAGGAGACTGAATTTGACTGAACTCCAACTGTAGCTTATGTCTACACTTTTCAATGAACCAGGAAATCCCCTTTGTTTTTTGTTAATTTGAGTCTGTTCGTTTGTTATAGGCAACTGATAGGATAGCAACTTCATGGACATAACTGCTCTCCCCAGGGCAGGTGCTGTGTGACACAGAATAAAGCAGTGCACACAGGGGAGCAGAATGAATCAGAGTGCGGGCTCTGCAATTAGACTGTGCAGGTTCAAATTCTAGCTCTGCCACTTACTGACTTTGTGACTGCTTAAGTCATTCAACTTCTCTATAATGACACCTACCTGGAAGGCTTGTGACAATTAAAGGACTACAATGTTGCCACAAAACAAGTACACAGTAAAGCTTAGCTACTGTTTTCATTAGGTGGCACCGTGCCATTCATTAAAACCTTATAACCATGCTGTAAGGTACTATTATCCTCATTTGATGAATGAGGCAACTGAAGTTTTGATTGAGTGACTTTCCTAAGGTCATACAGCTAGGAAATGATGCCAGATTTTAAGCAGACCTCTTCAGTTCCAAATTCCCTCCAACCCCCTCACTTGAACTGTGAGATACACATGGACAGGAATATTTGACTCTTTTTATCACTGATGATTCCCCAGCATCTAGAACAGTCTCTGTTGTATAGTAGGTGTTCAATCAATATTTGTGGAGTGAATAATTGTCCTTGCAGACTCCACAATCTGGTGAAGGAGACAGATGCATAAGAAAATTATTTCAAGATTCCATGATTTGAGCTGTAACAGTGCTCTGTATGAAGGATGTGGAGGAATGAATAAGTTTGCCAGGGAGCAATGTCATGGCTATTGTGATAAATCCTGCTCATGCTTTGATTCGAATGGGAGGTATAGAACACACAGCAAATAGCAATTAGCTAACAGCTTGTGGGGAGAAGGTGAGGATGGGTGTTTGTCATAAACATGAAGCCCAAATGTCAGGTGTTTGCTCTCCCAATGGCTTTGGCTTTTATTTTGTATGCATTATTAAATTTTTAACTCCCAATAGTAAGATATCTGTAAACATGAATTTCTAATACTTAGCACTTTAGAATTCCTTACACTCCTGTTAAGCATTAGAGCAAATTCTGAGGCTTGGTTTTCAAGTAGTTTCTTCCTGGCATTCATATTGCTGGACCAGGATCTGGCCGCTAACTAACCTTCTAGACATAAAAATTAATTTCATCAACTGTACCTCATACAGGACAACCAAACTGGTGGACAGCGACCAGAATGCCCGTGTAGTTTTTCATAATGGTAGAAAGGTGACCCGAGAATACCATGGTACTATCCACATGGACTAACCTTTTCCTCATGACTAAGTTCACTTAGAAAAACAACTGAAAGAACAGAAGTTTGTTTGGCAGCACAGACTTGAAGGAAGGCAAGCAGATGGTTGTAAGGAACATTTATCCAAGCTATGCTGGAACTGAAAGAAATTAAAGTCATTCAGTCCAAGAATTGTTGTCTGGAATGAGAACCCATTTTTGTGTCATCACTGCTCAAGTTCTTGTTATTCTACCTGGAGTTCAATAGAAATCAGTCAACATTTACTGAGTGACTATTATATACTGTGTTGGCTGCTATGAGGGTGTATTAGTCAGCCAAAGGGTTGCTGATGCAAAATACCAGAAATTGGTTGGTCTTTATAAAGGGTATTTATTTGGGGTAGAAGTCCACAGTTACCAGGCCATAAAGTTTAAGTTTCTTCCCTTACCAAAGTCCATTGCCACGTGTTGGAGCAAGACAGCTGCCAACGTTTTCCAGGGTCCAGGCTTCTTGGGTTCCTCCCTTCCTGGGGCTGCGTTTCTCTCCGGGCTCAGCACCTGTTTCCTCCACAAGGTCAGCTGTAGACTATGAGGCTCTCTAGGCTTTGCTTCTCTCCACAAGGCCAGCTGTGAACTCTCAGGCGAATGGCTCGTGTCTATCCCGGGGCCTTCTCTCCTTCCTCACCAGAATTCCAACATCAAAAAACTGCTTCAACTCTGTTCTTTGCCATGCCTTTTATATTTGATTCCCACCCCACCAAGGGGTGGGGCTCAAGCCCTACTGACGTGGCCCAGTTAATGCCCTAATCATAACTTAATCATGCCCAGATTAGCAGACCAGTTTACCAGCATGATCCAATATCTATTTTTGGAATTCATAATTACATCAAACTGCCAAACTGCTACAGAGGACCACCCTCTGGGAACTTACTGAAATCTTCCAGAGATATTCCTTTATCCATCTTTCTACCTCATTTATGATTCCTACATTTTCCTTATTTCCCAATTTCCCCTTTAGGAGGAATGGAGGCAGGCAAGTCTCTATGCTAATGCCTATGTTGTTTTTTTATTTGTCTTAGATAAAAATCTGACCTTTACCTAAGTAAGTTACTTTTTAAACAATTTCTTGAATTGATTCATTCAATAAATATTCTCTGAGAATTTTGTATGTGACAGGTCAGTTTTAATCAAATTTTAGGATCTAATTATGAAAATCTGTAGGTTGGTGCATTTGGAGCTTAAAGGAAGGAGAAAGTGCAATGTTAAATGAGGAGGAAAGATCCTTTGGATCTGGGATAAAATCCACCCCTGTCACTTATCCATCACATGATCTTGGGTATGACTTACAAACCTCAGGCTTTTCCTATGAAGGAATGCAGGGTTGTTGGGAAAAATAAGGCAATGCCTGGCCCTTAGTGTGTTCAATAAAGGCCATTAATTATTAACACTACCTACTCTAGATGAGTTATACCTTCTTAGGTTTTAGTCAAGACATATTTACTAGTACAACTTTTCAAAGCATATTGACTCTCTGAAAAGAAAACACATACATGAGTCTGAGAAAAGAACAGTGTTTTTTTCTAATAATCCAGCATTACAGCACTGCCCAACAAGGAAATCCATGTGCACAGTGCCTATCACTTGCTTATAATGCAACATTGGGATCTCATTACAATACTTCCTCAAGCACTTCCTAAGTGTTTGAGAAATATTAGTTTCCTTCTTTCCTTCTGTTCAGTTCAAAGAGGTCATCAGCAGCTTCCTTGTGAGCAAACCTGACAAACATTTGTTCAGTCCTGATTAGACTTGAGCATTCTATAGCAGATGCTGCAGGTGACCAAGCCCTCCTTCTTGAAGGAATTTAGCTTTTGCGACACCATGTGCTACTGGTTGTCCTTGTACCGTACTGTTCTTGGAACCTCCTCCTTGATCCCATTTGCTGGAATTTCTCCCTGTGGATATTCCTCAAATGTTGATGTTGCTTGGAGTTTGTCCTGGGCTCTTCATTCTACAAACTTTACTTCGGTCATTCTTATCCATTCCATGGTACAAACTACAATATTTTGTTCTATCCTGGAATCCTCTTACTTCCAGACTTATATATCCAATTAAGTCAACCAGACACTTCACATACCTTTTGAATTCTACATGCTCAAAAATTGAGCTCATATTTCCCCCCATCATTAAGCATGTTTCTCCTTTTGCTTTTTCATTTCAGAGAATCATTCTACCATTCCCCAAGCTAGGCACATTCATTTATTAGGTTCTGCCAATACAACCCAGTTATCTCTTGAATTCATCTGCTTCTTTTCATTTGAACAGTCACTCCTTTATCTGGGTTTCCCACACCTTCTACCTGCATTGATGCAGCAGCCTCTTTATTATTTGATCTCCTTGCCTCTACTCATGCCCTTTTATTTCATTCTCCACTGTGTGCAGTCACTTGTATGAATGTAAATATGACCATGTCTCTCACTTGTTCAAAGACTCTTTCATTTAACCTTGTATCCCAAATTTCTAGGCCAGGCCTGGCACATACCAGATGCTCAGTAAATCTTTAGTGAATGAACGAACAAGTTGTATAAATATTGCAGGGTCTGGCATTCTCCTTCTTGGGTCAAACAGAACATTTTCCAGTCAGGGCAAAGATAATTTGGTCCTTTAGTAGCTCTTTGATGACCCTTATAGCCTCCCTCAAGAGATGAATGATGTATCTATCCTCTGTTTCAAGTGACTCAGCTTTGGTAAGATAAAGGACTGCCACAGTCATCCAAGGCATCTCCCAAGTCCAAGGGAACCCACTGTATTTTATCTAAGGTAACTGGCTAAAAAGTTCAGTCTTGAAATATCTCTTCTCAGATTGTAGTTCAGGGTTCCTATGATTGAACTATAACCTTGAGTGACATCCTCCTTCATTATGTGCTGCCAATGAGGACTACAAGCCATGGTATTTGGAAGGAATCCACGATTGAAAGAAAGAGAAATAAAAAGAACTGAAAAAGATCTTCAGTTCGCCCTTTAAGGACTTCCTTCCTTCTTTACACCAAGTCTTCTTTCTCCTGCAGTATTTATTCTATCTCCTACTTACTTAACGTTGGAAAAGGAACTAAGCATTTCTATTATCACTTAGATGCCTTAGAACAGGATTAAAGGTATTATAAAATATAAATATGATTTCTTTTTTTTCTGTAATATTCTACTCTGCACCTCTCTTTTCTCTCAATCTTATACTTTGGCCAAGACAACCAACTGTCCATCAAAATTTGTGCCCTCCATTTCATAGTAGAGAGTTGTTGCTGGGAAGTATCTACTGGCCAGCAACTAAGTCCCAGCACCCTCGCCCCCATGGCTAGTTAAAGCCATGTGACTAGTAGTTCTGGCCCATGGAATGTGAGTGGGAGCTAAGTTACAGGCATGCCTTTTTCCACCATCTTTTTTTCCCTATCTCCTGACCTTATGGAAAGGATTCCAAAGCCCTAAGAGATGAAGAAGCCTTAAGATGGAAGGACCCTGAATACCTGAATCACTATGTGGAGGAAAACTGCAAGAGACAAGAATATCCACATTGGAGTGTGCTGCTTTCTTTTTTTTTTTTTTTTTAAAGCCATTAAAATTTTCAGATCTATTTGTTATAGCAACTAGTATTAATACACATACATACCTCTATGTGCTCCAAAGAGAAATATATTTATTTTTTAATAGTGGAAAGAAGAAACAAAAACATCTTTAAGAGGAAGATATCAAATTCTCCATTCAACTTTAAGACAGTGTGTAAGGAATAATATTGTATGTTTTAGAAGAATGTTTGTCTTGGCCAATTGAATTACAGTAATTTTCAATTCTATATATCTTCTTTTGTATATTCAAGGTTTAGTGCCACTGATATATACCAATTTATTTGTTTGTTTTAATTTCCAAATTTAAATGTCTAAGTTTGCCTTCTAGGCAGAAATTAAGTCCCATTGTGGAATGAGATTAGATCAACACTTCTCAAAGATCATTTCAGTTCTTGGTACCCTTAAATGAAGTAAGCTAATAAAGCATTAAATTAGCATGTTGTAAAACTTCCTGAAGTTTTAACATGCTTTGAAGTGGCAGCCCTGAGCTTATTCTCTCTAAAGCTGAAGTCAAAATAAATGTCCTTCAGTTAGTGAAATGGAGATGAGGCAACCTTTTATCAAATTTAACGAAATATTTTGTATCTGAATTATAAAATACAGATTATCTCATAGTTCCCGTGGAAATATATTTACCTAGAAATGCATATCTCTCTAATAAGTAGCCCTGGAGTCTTTGGACCATAAATGTGTTTTATCTCCAATGCTTTAACTGTGTGTCTTCCTTCAGACTAGCTCAACTACTTCTACAGAAATTATACACTTCATTCGCACTCATCCAAATGAAAATGTAGAAATGATGACGGTGATAACTACCATTTGTTCAGGGTTTTGAAGTTTGCAAACGGCTTTCATATTCCTTTTCTCACTTGATCCTCACAAAACCTTGTTAGGTAGACAGCTACCATTATCCCTGCATTACCAGCTGGCCCCGGGGCTTGCTTCGGGAGACTTCCTCAAGGTCATGCAGGTGCTGACTCAGACAGCGGCTTTTTCTACTCAGCCACACTTCTCATGTAAAAATTGTATTGCGGACAATTTAAGAGAAGGACTTAAGAAAATAAATTTCTCCAGAAGATTAAATTTAAATCGTTTCATTAACTGTGGTGCATAAAGAAAGAAAAAATGTTCCCGGCCCCTTGCTGTATTTTACTGTTGCTTACAGTAATGTTCTACACACCTAATACTGGAAGTGAAATTTTCCACAGAGTAAATTGTTCTAAATCAGTGCTGTCGAACAGAACTTTCTGTGCTGATGGAAATGTTCTGTGTGTGCTCTATCCAATACAATAGCCACCAGCCAGACGTTACTGTCTAGCACTTGTAATATGGCCAGGGAGACTAAGGAACTTTTTCCCCCCTAATTTAATTTAATTTAATTTAATATTAATTAACATTTAAATTTCAAGAGTTACATGTGGCAGTTACAGAACATTGAAATTTATGATCTTAAATGTTATAAATATATAAAAATATTAGGCACTATTTGATAAAAAATATTTTCTAAGTGCCTTTTTAAATATTATTTAAGTCAAATGGACAGTTTCTGTTGTTAATAGTGCTCTCACTCAGAGACCCCTTTAAGCAGCCTTCCACATGTTCGTTGTTGCCTTATTTGGTTCAATTCTTTTTTTACCACATTAAATACCTATATTCTACTCAGCTTTGGCTTCTTTCATTGTATGGTCAGATTGAGTTCCACAGAGAAGAAATACTTTTTAATATTGGTGTACTGTAGCTTCCCAAAATATTGAATTAGTTTAGGACAGAATCTTTAAATTTTATAGTTACTGCATTCAAATTTTGTATACTCATCTATGTATAGTAAGGAGAAACGCAAGGAGGTGGGGGCTCCAAGCGATTAATGTGGTTCAAGCAAATCAATTCCAGTTTATTTTAAATATTGGGGTTCCTGGTTACATTTAGAGGGAAAAGGGGGAATATTGCAACCAAAAGATGCTTGAAAGTCACTGCACTTGTTGGACCTATGATCACTAAATAAGTGGGTCATTGCTGCATTTAAGGGCCCTAATTTCTCTTCGTTTTCTCTTCAGGAATAATGAGGATGGAGGTGATGATGATAATAATAGCGATAGCTGAGTTATAGTAATGCTTCTTCTGTGCCAGGTACTAGTCTAAACACATTCTATGCATTAATTTATGCAGTCATCACAACAATCATATAAAGTAAGCTTTGTTATACTTATTTTGCAAATGAGGTAAGTAATTAAGTTGTTACTTACCTAAAGTTACACAGCCAAGATAGTGGCTCCAGGTCCCTCCTGCTCCTAACCAGGTACCATACTGCTTATCCTCTAACTAATCCTCGAGCTTCATTGTATTTCCTATTTTCAAATAGTAAAGCAATAGATAGATTTTATCTATATACCCGAAAGTGGTTAGTATTTCCCTCTTGCCATTATTGATAAGACGTTTATGTCAGGCTTACTCTAAGTTTGCTTTATTTTCATTTTAGAAGCATCCCTTCTCTTCCTTTAATGTGGGAAACACAATGTTTTTTTCCCTTTTTTAATCGGTGCAGTTTTATTAACTGAGAAACATATGTACATGTCGATATTGTGAATGTGGCTGTAAAATCTTTTATTAGTTAGAGGTCTCACTCAAATGTAAATGGTCACACACTGGTTAGTCAGGCAGGTAGAGCAGCAGAATTCGTGCTGGTTTCGTTCCTTGGCATGCTTCACTGTTAGCTTAAGATGATAATACCTCCCAGGTCTTGATCATGGTAGTATGTCAGGTACCCTGCCTTTAATGCTCTCGGGAATCCTTCAAAGTAAGTAGAACTGCCACTATGTAATAGTTGAGAAAACTGGTTAGGAATTTTTTAATACTTTTTTTTCTTTAATAAGAAGTTGTAGGTTTTACAGAACACGCATGAATAAAATATGGGATTCTCATATGCCACCTTATTATTAACACCTTGCATTGGTGTGGAACATTTGTTACAATTGATAATAGCACATTTTTACAATTGTACTATTAACTATTGTCCATGGTTTAACTTAGGGTTCACTGTTTGTGTAATGTAGTTCCATGGATTTTTAAAAATTATTCTGTTAGTATATATACAATCTAACATTTCCCCTTTTAATTCCATTCAGATATATATTTCAGTGCAGTTAATTACATTCACAATGTTACGCTACCATCACCACCATCCATTACCAAAACATTCCCATCATTCAAAATAGGAAGCCTCTACATTTTAAGCCTTGACACTTCCCATTCCATATCCCTGATAATATATATATGTTAGGACTTTTCCCAGAGTTACAGAGAAAGTGAATGGAGTGATTCAAACGCAAGTCTCTTTGACTCCAATTCTTTTTTGGCAGTATATCACATTGTTTCCCTGTATCACCCATTTTATGTATCCCCTAGTCTGTGGACTGATCAAAATTCCTTGTCGGATTCTGAGCTTCCTCTCCAATAAATCTATAAATACAGAGAAGATGTATATGTGTGTTCACATATATTTGCACACTTATGTTTGTGTTTGTGCATGTTTCTGCCCTGGTGTCAGCTAATGAAAATAACTTTCAAATTCAAGTCCAAATAACCTTTTAATTCCCTTTTCCTCTTAAAAATTCTATATGGCCTGTATATGACTTTTTGCTTCTAGCAGAATTTAGAAAAGGGAGAGTCTGTTAGAAATTCACACCTCATTAATTCAGATGAAGTATTTGTATTAAATACTAAATTGAATAATCTTTCTGCTTGGCAAATTGTATGGTCAGATTGAGTTCCACAGAGAAGAAATACTTCTTAATATTGGCGTTCTGTAGCTTCCCAAAATATTGAATTAGTTTAGGACAGAATCTTTAAATTTTATAGTTACTGCATTTGAATTTTGTATATTTATTCATGTAGGCCGAATTAGGATTTTATTGAATTTTAGTCCCTTTCTCAGTAACTGCTTGATAATTCAATATATCAGCTAATCACACAAATTTATTTTTGTGAAAATCTAGGCCCTTTCCTTGGATTTTAAAACATATTACCAAAAAGTG
>JAQZBX010084459.1:0-13256 GCA_029593785.1 Cabassous unicinctus | reverse complement strand
ATTTTTTGAAGTTTATATTATGCTTATATCTATGGCTTTTTTACTTGGTCCATATATTGTACAGAGCACTAGGAAATATGGAATATTTTACAAATCACAAATATCAAAATTTATTTAGAATATAATTTGCATTTTAACATTGAATGTTGTCATGGTCAAACTCATTGGATTTTATGTTTATATTTCTGTTCCTATACGTCCTGAACTATCAGATAAATTTGAAATGATTTTCTTTCTCTGTAAGATCAACTTCACTACTTATGGAGGTTATGAATTAAATAAACATTTGGATGTGAGCAAATGGGTTACATAATTTTCTAGGTGATAGAAAATACTAGTACTCTTTACTCACAGTAACCACAGAGAACTGGGTAAATTCTTGAATGATATCCAAAAGTGACAACTTTATCTAACATTTGCTTGGATGGACATATGTTCCTCTGGGTCAGCAATGATGTGTCATGTATTATAGAATTTGAACTCTTTGGTCTCAAGTGTACTCTAGTATCATCAATATACCCAGCCCTTCCTTCTTCCAGCTGACATCCTCACTGCTGCCTTCACCTCTCTTCCTGAAAGAGACCTAGTCATGGTGAAGACTGAATGCTATATGCCAGATATTGATATTCTTATCACAATTCATTTCTTCCCCTCATGGCTATATTTATCCAACTGTTAGAATTTTTAAGAGCTTCTTTGAAATTTAAAGCTTTAAAAATATTCCTATACAAAATTTTGGAGAATTACTGAAGAAGATATTCAAGTCTTGTATGTTCATTTTGAATTGACACAAGAGAGACCCAGCCTTACAGTCACACACACATACTGGAGAAATGTAAAATATTATTTAATAATGTAAAGTTGGATATCCCATAGAGACAAGAACTCCAAGGACTCAGATATGAGGTGTAAACTGGAAGTCACAGGATTAGCTTTGCCAATAATTTGGGGATTGGGTTGCTTAACACTCACAAGAGACTGGAGGCAGAGAATTTGGTCCTGGTTAAGTGGGGTTTTGTACAACTGAAACTTTCTTAAATAATAACAATATTGAAGTAGTGATCTGCTTACATACATGGCAGAAAACTCATTATCTGTGTCTGAGGAAGAAGGCAGGGCAGTTGATCTCAAAGTTGATACTGGAAAAAGAACTGTGGGAATCTGAAAGCCAAAGTGGGTGACTCCACCTGATGGCAGTTTAATTCTCTCCTTTTTGGATTAAGGAATTCTGGGGCTAAGAATTTATCATAAACATTACTGCTGGGTAAGAACAAGTCATGACATCACAGTAGGCTTCAAGAGTCATGAGGACAGGAACTACATTTCCCCTCCTGCTGTTTTCCCAGTGACTACTACTACAGAAAGCTATAAACCACAGTCACCTACTAACCATCCACAGAGCCCACCTCCCAGGATAAAGGCTACAATGTCATGTACACCCTCTCTGAGCCTCCTCTGTGCCTGAAGCTTGCCATTAGATGTTGTTCTGGCCAATAAGATATAAAGGTAGTCTCATGGGTGCCATATGGGGGAGGTTTTCCTGCCACAAAAAGACTGATAAAGAAAGACTCCTTCCCATCTTAATATGTGTAGGGGTACTGCAGCCATCTTGCAACCACAAGGTAACAATTGTAAATATATGATCAACATTATTTTTTTTTACTGGGAGGTCCCGGGGATCGAACCTGGGTCCCTCCATATGGGAGAC
Organism: Cabassous unicinctus; assembly: GCA_029593785.1. Taxonomy (NCBI): domain Eukaryota; kingdom Metazoa; phylum Chordata; class Mammalia; order Cingulata; family Chlamyphoridae; genus Cabassous; species Cabassous unicinctus. The sequence continues at coordinate 11,548 of JAQZBX010084459.1, read as the reverse complement.
GGACACCCAACCATTTGAACCACATCCATCCCCCTCAATTGTAAATATAAAAGACAATCATTTGGGAGAGTGGACCAAAAGGGAGGCAGAAATTAGTCATTTGCCAACAACAGCATCTTCACTGATCTATTATCCCTTCTGGATCCTTACCATGTACATATTTAATTCTGCAATGGACACATAATAACTCAATGAATATTTATATAAATAGTTATATTCCTTATCAGGAATAGGATTTGCAAATATCTTCTCTCATTGGGTAAGTTATCATTTCACATTCTTGGAGGTGTCTGTTAATACATGAAAGTGGGCACTCAATCTTTTGACAAATGTCTAATTTCTTGTTAATCTGCAATGTCCAGAGCATAGGACTAATGATAATGGTTGCTGATTCATGTTTTTGACCCTGTCTCAGAGTTCCTTGTGTCTCTGTAATCTTGTGGACAGCTGTAAAGTCATGTTTCTGGTTCTCATGGACTGGGCCAGTGGCCCAATTCAGTGAGCAATTCTGCTCTCCCTGCTTTTTACTGCAGATCCACACATGAGCCCTCAGCCTCATGCTGTTATCACCTTTGTTTCCTCTTATTTGTGTGATTTCCTCATGCTGTTATCACCTTTGTTTCCTCTTATTTGTGTGATTCAAGTTTCACCTTTTGCAGGCCTATTATACATTAAATCTCTGTTTTTGAATTTGTGAACCCCTCATTGCTGATCCACTTGACCAGTGATTCTTAGCCAGGGGTCTGTGAATATTTCAGAGAAAAGATTTCAGGGGATCCATGAGATTGAATTGTAAATTTTAATTTAAAGACATGCCGATGATGAGTGTCATAAAACTGTCTGCTGCTATATTCTGAGAAGGAGTCCATGGTTTCCACCTGACTGGCAAAGGGATCTATTGAATAAAAAAAGGTGAATAACCCCTGCTGTAGACCAAGACACACTGATTCTGTTCTCCTCTGATTGAAGAGTCACCACTCACACACAGAATATGGAGATTGCTGCTTCTGCATGGACCAAAAAGTCTATTCTCTATTAAGAGAGGAAGCATTTCCTGTCAGGAAATTATGCATCAGAAAATCTGGAAGTTTCAGAGAAGGGAAGTCCCTGAGACAATAATGCTGCTAGATGAGGTCACAATGTGTTTAAGTAAACATTTCAAACAAAGACCCCAGATAGTCAAGGAAATGACAGTGTATCCCTCATGAAAGAGAATTAAACACACCTTTGAACATTCTGTGAAGAGAGGCTCAAAATGGCAGTATATTTAATAAATCATAAGAACCAAAAATTAAAATAAAAAATCTTATCTGATCTCTGGAAGTACACCTACAAATTCTGGCACCATATATAGGATTGAATAGAAGGGACAGATGGACCATGTACAGGGAAGATATATTTGGGTCCAACTTTGTCACTCTCAAAGCAAGGATTCCAAAGTAAGTCCCACTGATAAGGCACAAAATTCTTGGGTTATCCCCCCTGATATAGGACTTAGGTGTCTCCAGAGCCCTCAGGAGCCCTTCTGTTTAGGGTGATATCCACAGTGGAAGCCTATGAAGTCCTATTGAGATGTGCATAAGCGTTACCTCTGGGATGACTTCCCGAATCTCTTTGAAGTCTCTTAGCCACATGAACTCATTTGTCTTTACATTTTCCAGCTTTTATTCAAGACCTTTTTCCAGTTGTATTGCCAGTTGGCACTTGGTGTTAATCCCTCATTGCCAGGGAAGCTCAACCCTGGGAGTCATGTCCCATGCTGGGGGGAAGGTAATGCATTCATATGCTGAGTTTTGCTTAGAGAGAGGCCACATTTGAGCAACAAGGAGGCTCTCAGGAGGCAACCCTTAGGCACCCCATAACAATAGGCTAAGTTTCAATTTCCAGAGCAAAGACTCATAAGGCTAGTCATCAATAACAAGAGCCCATTGGTGGATCATCCTTCTTTGCCAGACACTGCCCCTGCACTTGGAAGGCTGTTGCTACTCCCTTGGAGAATATGACAGATCTCTCCAGGATAGGAATTCAGTATTCTCTCATTTATTGAGTGACTCTCCACCCACTGTGACCATGCCACATGAGCATTTGAACAATTTTATATACCTTTTATGTATTTTCAGGTACACTTCCTCCCATGCACCCTCCATCCCTGACCACCCCCACCAACAATCCTCTCCTGCCCCAGTTGTAACCCTTCTGTGAGCCAAAGCTTCTTTAAAGGTGAAACCAATAAAATAGCCAAATACAATTAATAGGAAAAAGAAATAATAATGATGTTTAAATGTGAGAGATAAATTACATGAAAACTTAGAATAATAAAAATAAAGGATAGGGTTATTCAAAAAATGAAAATTTTAAAAAATTAAAAAAATTTTTTTGACATTTTGCCTTTTATCACTGCAATATGTGGTGTCCAGTCTGTACCATGGCACCTTCCCTCTCTCACTCCCCAGTGTCTCACTATTTTTCATCTAATTTTCAAAGAAGTTTTAGGGCACAGCAATGTCACACACAGAATAAAAGACACCCTCATATACCCAAAGTATTCACCATTTCCTCACCCCATATTAAAACCTTTTTGTATGTGGGTGGTACCATTGTTATAAATGATATACAAATAGTAAAACATAGCTACTGAACATTGTCAATGGTTTATAGTATGGTTGCATTTTAGAACATACACTATTATAAGTTTTGGTATTTACCATGTCCTGTGCCCATCACTGCAAGGTAATGAAAAACATTTTCACTGACCACTAAATACCCCCTGTTTGATCAATTCTGTTCCTCCCTCCCCACTCCCCTGGGGCCCATGACGACCCCCTGGCTTGACTCATTGGATGAAAAGATTCATAGTTACATTCAACAAGAGGTCATGACACACTGGTTTGTCCTCCACTATTAGGAACCACCCTCGTTCTTAAGAGATGCTCACCTGTCTATTTCTGAGCAAATCAGCCCTCCCAAAGATGGGAGTCCATCTCCTTCCCTCTGATTGTGTGGGTCTCCACCCACTGATACAACACATTATGACATGATGAACACTCACACACTCCCTAGAAGCCTGCTCCACATATGCCCTGTCCCGAATGCCCCCCAACAAACACCCAAAAGCAGTGACACTTTCTTGTCATATTGCCATAAGAGCATTCCCACCTCTGTACTTTCTGTCTCATACCCACAAATCCCAAGTGATCACCTGGTCCCTCTCCCCTCAGTACCCTGGGTATTATAACACACCCATCCCAAACTACCTACCTGTCAATGTTGCACCACCCAACCCAATATATCACTACCCTCCTGTCCTATCCCTTCAATACACAGCCACACTCTATCACTTTACCATAGGTTACGTACATATGGGTGATGGCCCACAACTTTCTCTTTTCTTCCTCTTTCTTATACACCTAACTTTCAGACAATAGTTTTCAGAGATTGCTCAATTTGTTTAATTAGTATCAGTGAGGTCATGTATTTTTCATCATTCAATGCCTGGCTTACTTGACTCAAAATAAGGTCTTCCTGATTCATCCATGTTATCCCGTGCATTAGCACTTTATTCCTTCTTACAGCTGAGTAATATTCCACTGAATGTATGTACCACATTTTGTTTATACATTCATCTGTTGATGGGCACCTGGGTTGATTTCAACATTTCACAATACTGAACAATGTCGCTATGAACATTGGTGTGCATATATCAGTTCGTGTCTGCTTTCAGTTCTTCTGGGAATATACCCAGCCATGCAATCACTGGATCATATGGAAGATCTATAGTTAGTTTTTTGAGGAACTGCCAAACTGTCCTCCACAGTGGCTGGACGATTTGACAATCTCACCAGCAATGGATGAGTGTTCCTATTCCTCCACATCCTCTCCAACACTTACAGTCTGCTGTTTTTTCTTAATAGCCTCCATTCTAATGGGTGTAAGATGATATCTCATTGTAGTTTTGATTTCCATTTCTCTGATAGCTAAAGATGTCGAGCATTTTTTCATTTGTTTTTATCCATTGTAATTCTTCCTTGGTGAAATGACTTTTCAGGTCACTTGCCCATTTTTTAAATGGGTTGTTAGTCTTTTTATTTTGAGTTGTAAGATTTCTTTATATATGCAGGATATTAGGATCCTATCAGATATATGGTTGCCAAATATTTTCTCCCATTGGGTAGGCTGTCTTTTTATTTTCTAGATAACATCCTTTGAGGTGCAAAAGCTTTTAATTTTGAGGAGATCCCATTTATCTATTTTTTCTTTTACTGTTCATGCTTTGGGTGTGAAGTTCATGAAACCATTTCCTATTACAAGGTCCTGTAAATGCTTCCCTACATTATCTTCCAATGTCTTTATGGTCTTGGCTCTTATACTTAGATCTTTGATCCATCTTGAGATGATTTTTCTATAAGGTGTCAGATGGTGTGCCTCTCTCATTTTGGATATGGATATCGAGTTCTCCAAGCACCACTTGTTGAAGAGGCCATTCTTTCCCAACTGAGTGGGCTTGGTGGACTTGTTGAATATCATATGTCTGTATACGTGAGGATTTATATCAGAAATCTCAATTCAGTTCCATTGGTCAATGTGTCTATCCTTGTGCCAATACCATGTGGTTTTGATGACTGTAGCTTTGTAGTATGTTTTAAAGTCAGGTAGTGTGATACTTCCAACTTCATTTTTCTTTTTCAATATGTCTTTGGTGATTCAGGACCTCTTACCCTTCCAAATAAATTTTGTAGTTAGTCTTTCCAATTCCTTAAAAAAATACAGTGTTGATTTTTATTGGTATTGCATTAAATCTGTAGATTATTTGGGAGGATTTGATAACTGAGTCTATCTCTTTACTTGTAATTGGACTGTTCAGTTCATCAATTTCTTCTTTCATCAATGTAGGCTGTTTGTGAGTTTCTAGAGACTTGTCCATTTCCTCTAAATTATCATTCTTGTTGGCATATAATTTTTCAAAGTATCCTCTTATGATATTCTTTATTTCTGTGGGGTCAGTAGTGATATCCCCTTGCTCATTTCTTATTTTGTGTGTTTGAATCTGTTCTCTCTTTTTCTTTGTTAGTCTGGCTAAGGGTTTGTCAACTTTATTGGTATTCTCAAAGAACCAGCTTTTGGTTTTGTTTATTGTTTCTGGTGTTTTCTTATTCTCTATTTCATATAGTTCTGCTCTAATCTTTGTTATTTCCTTCTATCTACTTCCTTTTGGTTTAGTTTGTTGTTATTTTTCCAATTCCTCCAAGTGTGCAGTTAGGTCTTCAATTTTAGCTCTTTCTTCTTTTTTAACATATGTATTTATGGTTATGAACTTCCTTCTCAGGACAGCTTTTGCTGTATCCCATATGTTTTGATGTGTTGTGTTGTCATTTTCATTAGTTTCAAGGTGGTTTCTTTTGAGATTACCTCCTTGACCCACTGTTTGTCTAAGAGTGTGTTGTTTAACTTCCATATACTTGTGCCTAACCTGTTTCTCTGGCCCTTAGTGATTTCCAATTTCATTCCCTTGTGGTTAGAGAAATTACATTGTATAATCTCAGTCTTTCTGAATTCATTGAGAATTGTTCTGTGGCCTAGCATGTTGTCTATCTTGGAGTATAATCCATGTCATTTGAGAAGAATGTAAATCTTGCTGTATTTGGGGGTAGTGTTCTGTACATGTCTATTAGGTTCAGGTCCTCTAATGTATTGTTGAGAGCCTTTGTTTCTTTATTGATTCTCAGTCTAGATGTTCTGTCTAATGATGATAATGGTGTATTAAAGTCCCCTGCTATAATTGTAGAGGCATTTATTTCTCCACTTAGTTTTTCCAGAGTTTCCCTCATGTATTTTGAGGCACCCCGATTAGGTGCATAAATGTTTATGATTGTTCTCTCTTCTTGAGAGATTACCCATTTTACTAATATATAGTGTCCATCTCTGTCTCTTATAATAGTTTTGCATTTAAAGTATATTTTGTATGATATTAGAATAGCTACTTCTGCCCTTTTTTGGCTATTGTTAGCTTGCAAAATGGTTTGGAAAGAGCTAACAACAATTCTTCTTAAGCACTTCCAAAAAATAGAAGTAGAAGGAGTTTTGCCTAACTCATTCTATGATGCTAACATTACCCTAATACCAAAACCAAACAAAGATACCACAAGAAAGGAAAATTACAGATCAATTCCTCTAATGAACCAGATGCTAAAATCCTCAAGAAAATACTTGCTAATCATATTCAACAACATATCAAAAGGATTATACACCATGACCAATTGGGTTTCATCCCAGGTATGCAAGGATGGTTCAATATAAGAAAATAAAGCAATGTAATACACCACATAAACAGATTGAAAGAAAAAAATCACATGATCATCTCTATACATGCAGAAAAAGCATTTGACAAACTACAGCACTCTTTCCTGATAAAAACACTATAAAGGATAAGAATAGAAGGAAACTTTCTGAATATGATAAAGGGTACATATGAAAAACCCAAAGCTAATATCATTTTCAATGGTGAACTCCTAAAAGCCTTCCCTCTGAGATTGGGAACAGGACAAGGATGCCCATTATCACCACTCTTATTTAACATTGTCTTAGAAGTACATGTGTGAACACTGAGGCAAGAAAAGGACATAAAAGACATCCAGATAGGAAAGTAAGAAGTAAAAATTTCATTATTTGCAGATGACATGATCCTATGCATAGAAAGCCCTGAGAAATCTACAACAAAGCTTCCAGAACTTATAAAGGAGTTCAGTAATGTTGCAGGCTATAAGATCAATGCTCAAAAATCAGCAGCATTTCTGTACACCAATAACGAGCAATCTGAGGAGGAAATCAAGGGAAAAAAAACATTTACAAGAGTAAATAAAAGAATCAAATACATAGGAATAAATTTAACTAAAGATGTAAAGGACTTATATACATAAAACTACACAACACTGTAAAAGGAAATCAAAGAAGACTTAAATAAATGGAAAAATATTCCCTGTTCATGGAAAGGAAGAATAAACCTCATCAAGGTGTCTATCCTACCCAAACTATTCTACAGATTTAATGCAATCCCAATAAAAATCAACACTGTATTTTTTAAGGAACTGGAAAAACTAACCACAAAATATATTTTGTGAGGTAAGAGGCCCAGAATTGCCAAAGACATATTGAAAAGGAAAAATGAAGTTGTAGGTATCACATTACCTAACTTTAAAACATACTGAAAAGCTACAGTGATCAAAACTGCATGGTATTGGCACAAGGATAGACTTACTGAACAATGGAACCAAATTGAGAGTTATGATATAGATCCTCACATATACAGTCATCTGATATTCAACAAGGCCATGAAGCCCACTCAGTTGGGAGAGAATGGCGTCTTTAACAAGTGGTGCTTGGAGAACTGGATATCCATAACCAGAAGAATGAGAGAAGAATACCATCTCACACCTTATACAAAAATCAACTCAATATGAATCAGAGATCTAAATATAAGAGCCAAAACCATAAAGACCTTGAATATAATGTAGGGAAGCATCTACAGGACTTTGTAATAGGAAATGGTTTCAGGAACTTCACAGCCAAAGCACGAGCAGTAAGAGAACAAACAGATAAATGGGATCTCATCAAAATTAAAAACTTCTGCACCTCAAAGGATGTTATTAAGAAAATAAAAAGTCAACCAACCTTATGGGAGAAAATATTTGGCAACCATATATCTGATAGGAGCTTAATATCCTGCATATATAAAGAAATCCTACACCTCAAAAATAAAAAGACAACAACCCATTTAAAAAATGGGCAAGTGACCTGAAAAGAAACTTCTGCAAGGAAGAAATACAAATGGCTAAGTAGCATATGAACAAATGCTTGACATCGCTAGCTATTAGGGAAATGCAAATCAAAACCACAATGAGATTATATCTTACACCCATCAGAATGGCAGGCATTGAAAAAACAGCAGAATGTAAGTGTTGGAGAGGATGTGGAGGAATAGGAACCCTCATCCACTGCTGGTGGGATTGTGGAATGGTCCAGCCACTGTGGAGGACAGTTTGGTGATTCCTCAGAAAACCAACAATGGATCTTCCATATAGTCTAGCAATTCCACTACTGGATATATACCCAGAAGAATTGAAAGCAAAGACACGAACAAATATACACACACCAATATTCCTAGCGACATTGCTCACATTTGCCAATAGTTGAAATCAGCCCCAATGCCCATCAACAGATGAGTGGATGAGCAAAATGTGGTACACACATACAATGGAATATTACTCAGCTGTTACAAGGAATAAAGTGCTAACACATGGAATAACATGGATGAATCTTGAAGACTTTATGTTGAGTGTAGCAAGCCAGGCATTAAAGGATGAACAGTTTATGACCCCATTGATTTGAATTGAGGAAAGTTAACAGTCTCTGAGAACCACTGTCTGAAAGATAGGTTAACAAGGGAGAGAGTGAGAAGGGTACGTTGTGAACCATCACCCATATAGACATAATCTATGGAAAATGATAGAGTATAGTTACATATTGAAGGATAGGACAGGTGGGTAGAGATATTTGGTGGTGCAGGGTTAACAGGTGAGTAGATTAGAAAGGGCAGGTTAGAATACCCAGGGCGTGTAAATATGAATCTTGTCATCCCATATGCCAAGACAGGGGAGTGTCATATGCCCCAGGGGGGTGGGGAGGAAGGAACAGAAAAGATCAAATGGGGTATGCAATGGTCATGGGAAATACTCTTCATTACCTTACAGTAATGGACACAGGACACGGTAAATATTATCAAAAAATATTAAACTGTACCATCTTAAATGTAAACTATATTGTAAACCATTGACAATGTTTAGTAGCTATGTTTCACTATCTGTATAACAGTTATAACAATGCCGCCCTCCACACACACAAAAAAAGTTTTAATATGGGGTGGGGAAGGGGGAGGAAGTTTGAGTATATGGGAATCTCTAGTATTCCATGTGTGGCTTTGCTGTGACTGAAAAAGTTCTTTGAAAACTAAATGAAAATTTGGGAGACACTGGGGAATGAGAGGGGGAAGGTATCATGGTACATACTTGACATCCGATAATGCAGTGGTAAAAGGAGAAAAAATAATAAAAAATTTTTTTTTTCTTTTTTTTCCCCATTTTCTTTTTTTGAATGTCCCAATCCATTAATTATATTTCATTTTTAGTTCTTTTTTTCTGAATTTCCTCGTATTTTATCTCTTGCATTTAAGCTTATCACTATTATTTCATTTCCTATTAATTGTATTTGGTTATTATATGGGCTTCATCTTCAAGGAAGGTTTGGGTCACAGAAGGGTTACAATGAGGGCTGCAGAGGATCATTGGTGGGGGGTGTCTGGGATGGGGGATCAATTGGAGTAAGTTCATCTGAATAGATATGAAAGATATATAAAATTGTTCAAATGATCGAGGGAGGTGCATGGTCACGGTGGATAGACAATCACTCAATAAATGAGGGAATACTGAATTCCCAGCCTGGAGAGCTCTGCCACATTCTCCAAGGGAGCAACAACAGCCCCCTGAGTGCAGGGGCAGTGTCTGGCAAAAGAGGATGGCCCACTGTTGGGTTCTTGTTTTTGATGACTACTCTTATGAGTCTATGCTCTTGTAATTGAAACTTGGCCTACTGTTATGTGGTGCCTAATGGTTGCCACCTGAGAGTCTCCTTGTTGCTCAAATGTGGCCTCTCTCTAAGCCAAACTCAGCATATGAATGCATTACCTTCCCCCCAACATGGGACATGACTCCCGGGGATGAGCCTCCCTGGCAACAAGGGATTAATACCAAGTGCCAACTGGCAATACGACTGGAAAAAGACCTTGAATAAAAGGGGGAAAAGGTAAAAACAAATGAGTTCATGTGGCTGAGACTTCAAAGAGAGTTGGGAGGACATCCCAGAGGTAACGCTTACGCATACTTCAGTAGGATCTCATAGAACACCAAAGTGGATATTACCCCACACAGAAGGACTCCTGAGGGCTCTGGAGACACCCAGGTCCTATATAAGGGGGTATAGTCCCAGAGATTGATGCCTTATCAGTGGGCTCTACTTTGGAATCTGTGCTCCTGAGAGTGGCAGAGTTGAACTCAAATAAGTCCTCCCTCCACATGGTCCATCAGTCCCTTAGGTTGAACCCTATAGGTTGAATACAAACCTATATGTGAGGCTGGAGTTTGTAGGTGTACTTCCAGAGACTGGAGTCTCTGGCCTGCCCATGTGCCAGCTGTTCCTGGAATCTCGGTGGAGCTGCAACTCCTACTCTACAGCTCAATGTACTCACCCAAGTCACCTGGTGAGGAGATGATGATGATGGACAATGGCCATCCCAGTGAATGGAGAGAGCCTGCAGCTGAAAGCAGAATAACCCCATACACCATATCCATGGGATATAAGCCCACTCTCACTTGGAGATGGAGTGGACATCACCATTCCAGTCCCCTCAGGATTGGGGGAAGAGCCATGCACTAGAGTGGACTTAATGGTATTCTGTTGTAAACATATTGGGATTCAAGCAATGGCACAAATTTTAACAGTGAGGTGAAGGTAGTGGCCACAAGATGCTTTTGGGGTGGTGTAGGGAAGGGCAGTCGTAATACAGGGGCTTTTTCAGGACTTGGGCGTTGTTCTGTGGGACATTGTGGTGACAGATATAGGCCATTTTACAGCAGCATATACCATGCAGAACTGTGTGGGAGAGAGTGTGGCCTATGATGTGAACTGTGGTCTATGCTTAGTGGCAAAGCCTCAGGATGTGTGTATCCATTGCAGGTGATGTGCCACACTAATGAAAGAGGTTTATGTGAGATGTTATGGGGTGTATGGGAGGTGGAGATCACGGGAATCTCTGTAATTTTTGTGTAACATCTATGTAATCTAAACATCTTTTAAAATATATATGAAAAAAATGAATGAATAAAATTATTAAAAAAAAGAAAGCTCAAGTGTAGTAAAAATGAAAAAAAAAAACAAAAAAGAAAAACAAGTCTTATCACTTTTATTTTTTTATTTGTAAAATGATATATAAATACATATGCATATATGTGCATTTGTTTACATAAATGTTATTTGTTATATATATATATATACATTTTATAAAGGTGCCTAGATTACCCAAATATTACTCAGAAACTACAGGGATTCCCATGCTCCCCACAGCCCACACCCCCAACAACACCCCACACAACAATTCCCCATCCGTGTGGTACTACACCTGCAATGGATATACACATCCTGGGGCCCCGCCACCGAGCATAGACCACAGCCCACATCACAGACCACACTCTCTCCCACCCAGCCCCGCATGGTATATTCTGATGGAAAATGTCCTACATTCGTCGCTGCTTTGCCACTCAGGACAACCCCCAAAGTCCCAAAAATGCACGAGTATTTCAACTGCCCCTCCTCTCCCCACCCCAAAAATGTCCAGTGGCCACTGGCTCAACCCCACTTCTACAATTTCCTCCACTGCCCAAATCACAACATGTCCACAACAGAACACCACCAAGTCCGCTCCAGTCCACAGCTCCTCCCCCCA
>JAQZBX010084458.1:0-13264 GCA_029593785.1 Cabassous unicinctus | reverse complement strand
TTGGATATGTATGTAACTTTTAAAATGATATCACCAAATTTAAGTGGGTACCCATGGTGGGAGGAGAATGGGAGAGGAGGTGGGGGGTGAAGGTGAATAATAATTTTTTAAAGTGTGAGAGGAGGGAGCAGATGTGGCTCAAGCAGTTGGGCACCTGCTTCCCACATGGGAGGTCCCAGGCTCAGTTCCCGGTGCCTCTTAAAGAAGACGAGTAGACACAATGAGCTGACGCAACAAGCTGGTGCAACAAGCAGACATAACTAGCAGGGAGTGGATGTGGCTCAAGCGGTTGGGCACCTGCCTCCCACATGGGAGGTCCTAGGTTTGGTTCCTGGTGCCTCCTAAAGAAGATAAGCAGACAACAAGCAGAGAAGATAAGCAGACAGATGAGGGAGCCATCTCAGGAGGGAGCATAAAATAAAGTGTGTGAGGAATCTTGCACAGACCAATAATGACATACTCCATGAATTGAGGAATAAGATTAACAACTCCATGTTGCTATGGTCCAATCAAAAAAAAATCCATGGGTCTTTTCTTTTTCACATCCAACAGTGTAATCATGAATCAGGTGGTCTCTGTCTCTTTCAATCACTTCTCTAATTCTCCAGAAAGTTCTCTCCACATTGAGGGAAAGATGACCCTGGAAGGAACAGATCCACATGGTGTTGACAGTTTATGATCTCAGGAAAAAAATCCTTCTCTTCCAACATTCCTACCCCTCTCTGACAAAGACTCTCTCAGCCTTGCTTGGATTACGTGCCCACCTCCTTTCAGCTTGGTTAAACAATTACTTTTGTGATGGGGAAGCAAAGTCCTTTGATTGAAACCCCACTAGTGGGCACCACCACCCACTACAGCAAAGCACCTTCAGCACAATTCTGAGGTCCAAAGAAACCCTAAGCAGTAAAAACTCAGAGATAGCTTTACTCCAGCAAAAAAAAAAAATCATAATTAATTGGGCAGGACTCTAGAATGCAATCAGGAAATAGCTTTACTTTTTTTCCCTCCCATTCTTGTGCTTTAAATCTGCTCTGTCGGATTGCATAGCTTTTCCAGTTATGTCTTACCTTTGTAACAGTCTTATTTCAAGGTATTATCTATGTTCAATCTACTCTAAAGTCCAAACTTCACTCTTTCTTCTACTTCAGATCATCCTCCCCCACCTTCTAGCTCAGGTTTCAGAAGGTACCAGCAACCTGCAATAGGGCAGTGGGACAGAGTCCTTATTCCAGCTACACTCCCATCACTCTGCTGTTTGTTGTTCTTCCTAGTTGTGGGGTGGAGAAGAAAGAAGAAGCAAAAAGGTCTTCATTACTTAGCTGGGACAAATGTTCAAATGCTGGCTGACTCTCTCTTATGGGGAACTTGGGTGCTTTTTAGAAAACCCCCAGCTCCCACTGGAGATCTCCAACACTTTCCTGTTTGCACAGGGGGACGATGTATTGTCCTGCTAACCACTAATGCTTCTCCCTGAGCTCTTGTTCCCCAACACAGGCAGGGCAATTGTCCCCCACACAGGCAGGATTCTTGAGCAGGGTCTTATCAAGATGGTTACGACTCCCATAATGCACACGCTAGTCTTCATAAAATACAATCCTTACTCTGCTTACTATGGAGTTGTAGCTTGCTCACGATATAATTTCTTCTCTTTTCCTTCCTATGAAGGGCAGTTTCAGTCAGCCTTGTGTCTAGGCAAGTGGCAGATTCTATACACTGTGTTCACAAATTTCAGAGAACAGAGGTCAGATTCTCTCAAGAGCACATAAAAACATGTACATGAATGTTCATAGCCGCATTATTCACAATAGCCAAAAAGTAGAAACAATCCAAATGTCCACCAACTGACAAATGGATAAACAAAGGTGGTATATCCACACAATGGAATATTATTTAGCCATAAAAAGGAATAAAGTATTGATTCATGCTGCAACACAGATGAACCTTGAAAACATTATGCTATGTGAAAAAAGCCAGAAACAAAAGGTCACATATTGTATTATTCCATTTAAATGAAATGTCCAGAATAGGCAAATCCATAGAAAGAGAAAGTAGATTAGTGGTTGCCAGGAGTTAGGAGAAGGGGGAGAATGGGGAATGATTACTAGTGAGTACAGGGTTTCTTTTGGTGTTGATAAAATATTCTAAAATTAAATAGCGGTGATGGTTGAACAACTCTGCGAATATTCTAGAAACTAATGAATCGTATACTTTAAAAGGGTGAATTTGATAACATATGATTTTTTTTTAGTCTCCCAAGAACTCTTGGTTGGAGGTGGGTTGTAGAACCAGTTTGAGATACCTCTTAACAAGCCCTGATGATGCTTGAGCTCTTCTCAGCAGGATGGGGAGGTGCTCACCCCCTATTGTGCTCTACTTAGAGTGTCGACCTGAGACAACAGAGAATTTCCATCTAGTGATTTTACACTTGGTTCTATTTCCAGACTATAAAACTAGTCAAGATGCTTATGGTGTCCTCATTTCAAAATTTCAGCAGAGGTAGCAATCCCTGTCACACAGCTGTAGAAACGATCATTGTCTCTTCAAGAGCCAGGGATGTCCCACTGCCTTGTGAGCTCTGAAACAAAGGAAGGACAGTCACTAATTATCTTCATAGAAGGTACTACACAAAGCCTTACCTAGTAGCTTAACCTTGCACAGAGAAGTTGTTACTTACTTTGGACAGTTTACTCACCTTGTAGCATCATGCAACTGTTTCTTCTGTTGACAATTACAATCATTGCTATTGTAGTTTTAGGAGGAATATACTTTACTCATCCACAATTTTATTGAGGGTCTACTATTGCTATGCACTCATGTGACAAGGGTGAATAACACAGGACGCTCCTGACCCACTGGCAGCTTGAAGCCTCGTGGACCCCAGAAAATCCTGTTCTTAAAGCTAATTCATTCCTGTGCATGTAAACTTATTGCAGGTGAGACCTTTTGATTAAATTACTTTGGGTAAGGGACTTTGATTAGATTGTATGACACAGGGTAGGTCTTTTTTTTTTTAACTTGTATTTTGAAATAACTTCAAACTTACAGGAAAGTTGCAAAAAATAAAACAACAGCAATATATGGAACTCCAACATACTCCCCACCCAGATACCCAACTTTACCAACTATTACTATTTTGCCACATTTGTTATATCTACCTTTCTAAACATTAGAGAGTAAGTTGCATGTACCATGCTTCTCTAACACTTCACACTTCCATGTACATTTCTTAAGAACAAGGACACTCACTTATGCAACCACCTTAAGTACAGCTATCAAGTTTAAGAAATTTAACATTGATATAAAGCATACAGTATATATTTCGCTTTTTTCAGGTGTCCCAGTAATGTCCTTTTGAGAATTTTCTCCTCCATTATTAGTTCCAGTCCAGGACCATGTATTGCATTTAATTGTCATTGTCTCCTTAGTCTCACTTTTAAAATTTTTAATTGTGGTAACATATATACAATATAAAATTTCCCATCTCATCTACTCCCAAGCATATGATTCAGTGACATTAACTGTACTCATAATGTTGTGCTACCATCACCACTACCCATTAACAAACTTTTCAAACAGAAACCCTGCATTGATTATGCATTAACCTACTGTAAACCCATTGTAAGTAGGATTTTTGATGAGACTCCCTCAGTTAAAGTGTGACCCACCTCATTCAGAATGGGTCTTAATCTATTACTGGAGTCCTTTATAAACAAATGATGAGAGAGAGAGAGAGCGAGAGAAGCAAGAAGCTGAGATCAACAAAACACGGAAGAGAAGGGAGAAACCAGCAGATGCTGCCATGTGCCTTGCCATGTGGCAGAGGAACCAAGGATCGCTGGCAGCCAGTCTTTGGGAAGAAAGTACAGTCTTGATGATGACTTGACTTGGATATTTTCTTGGCCTCAAAACTTTAAGCTAATAAATTCCCATTGTTCAAGCTGAACTATTTCATGGTATTTGTTGTAAGCAGCCTAGGAAACTAAAACACCTCCTTCCCCATTTCTGGTAATTTGTACTGTTTTCTCTCTCGGTGAATGTGCATATTCCTTTATTTCATATAAGTGGAATTATACAATATCTGTGCTCTTGTGTCTAGTTTATTTAACATAACATATCTTCAAGTTTCATCCATGGAGTAGCATGTATCAGAACTTCCTTTTTATAGCTGAATATTATTCCATTGTACGGTTATACCACATTGCAGCAGTTTGATATTATTTATGAATTCCAAAAAGAGATACGGATTATGTTTGTAAACTGGTCTGTTCCTCTGGGCGTGATCTCCCTTGATTGTATTAGATTCAGCTGAGATATCTTTGATTAACGACTAGAGCTTTGATGCAACCAAGTCAGTAGGGTGTAACTCAGGGTTGATTACCCACCCCCTTGGTGGGCTCTATAAACGGACACTCACTCAAGAAGACACATGGAAAAAGGCAGAGGAAGAAAGAGAGCTCCATAGACATGGCAGAGGAGAGAACCTTGATCCTGCAGCCCCAGGAAGAGAGATGAGCCATTTGCCTGATAGTTTGCAGCTGAAGAAAACAGACCAGCTGAGCTGAGGAAGCCCAGAAAGAAACAAACCCTATACCAGCCGACAGCTGAGATCAGAGGATGCTGGGCCTATGGAGCCTTAAGAGGAAAAAGGAAGGAGAGACCAGGCCTGCTGTCTTACTTCAACATGAGGCAACTGCCTTGGGTGAGCAAGTACCTCTTACAGTACCTTGAGTTGGACTCTTTAGGGCCTTGTAACTGTAAGCTTTTACCCCAAATAAATATCCTTTTTAAAAACCAACATGTTTCTGGAACTGCATTAGCAAATCTTTGGCTGACTAATACACACATTTTGTTTACCCATCCATCTGTTGATGGACATGGGTTTTTTCCATTTTTTACAAAAGATACATAAGATATGTTCATACAGAAAACATGATGGAAATAACATCCTTTCTTTAAGAACAAGCACATTCCAAACAAAGGAGAGGACTGTGACAAAGTATTTTAAAGCTCAAGAGCCTGCCACAGATATGAGGTGTGATAATGGACAAGCGGAGTCTTGTCCAACACTCACTGGAGTCTCATCCGTTTCTCAGGGGGCCTTGAGTGCTCACTACCTGTTGGACATTCTTTGTGGTCTTTTTCTTCTTAGATTTTACAGCCTCTGGTATAGGTTCTGCCTCTTGCTTTGTCTGATCCCCTGGGACAGGCTTTTCTCCAGACTTTTGCTGTACAAATTGGATGGAAATTTTTGACTAAGATCTAAGAGTAAAGCATCCACTCATTGTTTCTGGAAAGTAGAGCTAGGTTCTTCTTTCCTTTGGGCTTTAGGTTTGACTTTATCTTGCTCTTCATGATCTTTGGAGTGCCACCAATATCCTTTGGAGGGATGATATCAACAATATGACATAGCGCTATTAAAAGCTCACTCAAAGGGAGTGGGTGTAGCTCAGTGGTTGAGAGCCTGCTTCACGTGTACAAGGTCCCAGGTTCAATCCCCGGAACCTCCTAAAAAAAAAAAATCTGACTGAATGCCATGCACTGCAGTAAGCACTCTGGAGTTTATAACCGATTCCAAGTCTGGTGCCTGACAGATCACTCCAGCAATGATGTAGTAATCAGCCAGTGGTAGGGGCCTGCAGCTGTTGCTTCCTAATGATAAAAAGAATGGGTTTTTGAGTATGTAAAAGGATGTATTCCACTCCAACCATCTGATTTAAGTGTTCTAATGTTGGTCTCTGCATCTTGACCACTTCATTATTGCACATCCTGTCATAAAAAGGAGTGCTTCTTTCTGAGAAGTAATCTAAGGCATGACCATTGTTCAAAATGGGAATCTGGGTACTGTCAACCCAAGAGATTCCCAGTAGATTATCTCGGGTATCCACTGCCACCATAATTTCAAAAGCAGTCACTGGTTCTTCTTCCAGGGTGGGTCTTAATCCTCTTACTGGAGTCCTTTATAAACAGAGGAGTGAAAAGCCACAGAAACAGTAAAAAGCTGCAGAGATAGAGAAGAACCCAGATGCTGAGAGAGAAGGCTCTGGGAACCAAAGGCTGAGAGGAACCCACTAAGCAGAGAAAACTCCACAAAGACAAGAAGCTGAAAGAGATGTGACCTGGAGGAGAAGGCAGGTATTAGCAGAGCCGCCATTGAGCCCTGCCATGCGGCAGGAGTCCAGGATCACCAGCAGCTGACCTTCGGGTAGAATGCATCACCTGATGCCTTGATTTGGACATTTTTCTTAGCCTTGGAACTGTAAGTTTATAAGTTAATGAATCATCATTGTAAAAGACAACCCATTTCTGGTATACCGCATTGGCAGCCTTTAGCAAACTAAAACACCCAAACTAAGCCTCACTTCAGCCGTCGATTAAGGAGCATTCTAATGATTATGCCATGATTCTGTCAGTGATTACCAGTGACCAAGAGAAAACTATGGCTCCAGCAGGTGCCAATGAGTGATTATATAATTGGAAGAAACAACTACGCTATTAAAGAAAATAAAACATACATGCAAGAGTACATTCAAATACAAACACACACACACACACATCCACAACCACTTTATGAGCACTAGAACAGAAAATTTTCAAGATTATCAGTTGCAAAACTGATGCTCTTGGGGTCACACCCTTTTTTGACTAAGTATTAATGTCATAACATTGCAACTAAGATAATAAGAGGAAAATAAAGGTATTGAGGATTGAATCATGTCCCCCACAAAAGGCATGCTCAGGTCCTAACCCCTGGTCCTGTGGGAATGACCAGGACCTTTGAAGAAGTTATTGGTGAAAGTGTGTCCAAACTGAAAGAGGGTGGGCCTTAAACCAATATGGCTGAAGTCCTTATAAGTAAAGAAAATTGGACAAGGAAGGTGAAGCCACTAGAAGAATCCAAAAGTCAACAGAACCCAGAAGAGAAAGAAGAAGATGCCATCATGTATGTGCATTGCCATGTGACAGAAAAGCCAAGGACTAAGGATCACAGACAACCCCAGAATGCCACAGTCTTCAGGGAGAAAGCATCACCTTGCTGACTCCTCGACTTTGGACTTCAGTCTCAAAACCATGAGGCAATAAATTCTCATTGTTTAAGACAACCCATTGTATGGGATTTTTTTTCCCAGAGTGGAAACTAAGACAAAATCTACCCCCTCCCAAAATTACAGCAAGACTCAAACCCACAGATTAATAAATCCATTGTTTTTCCAAAAAGCATATCATATTATTGCATTTACAGTAGTAGTTCTTTTTGAGTTTTTTCCCCAAAATTAATATTTCTATTAACCAGCATGCAGCAAAATTTTGTCATTGATGCCCACTCTCCTCCCGTGTTCTAATTCCTCCAAACTTACATTGAACAGGAAAAAAAATCTGTCCCAGCCAGGACTCTCCCACCTCGCTCTACCTAAAGATAGGTTCTATCAAAGTTGACAGAACAAAGCAAATCTTTCTACATCCTCAGTTCCCTTGCTCTTCTAGCCCAACAATGCCCCTGACTTTGGATTGTGTGGCCTCTTCTAGGCTTCAACTCTTGCTCTTCTAGCCCAACAACGCCCCTCACTTTGGACTGTGTGGCCTCTTCTAGGCTTCAACTCTTAGATCCAAAGAACCTCTTGGTGTTTGCGTGTATGTGTGTGCGTGTTTCATATTCCTCACCCGTTGAGTGACAATTGAGTAGGGAAAGTGAGTGTGAACATAGCTGTTTAAACAAATGTCATACAGTCTTAGAACTGGAAGACAGCAGATGGATCATAAATGTAAGTCCCTCACTTTTAAGTTGAAAAAAATTAGGTCTAGAGCGATTCGGTGACTTGCCAACGGGCACACCATTAGCAAGCCTCCCAGAGCCCCAGGCAGTGCTGGAGCTTCAGGCTTCCCCTTCAATGCCTTTTTTACCCTAACACTGCTTGTTACTTTATTCTCCTATAATCTTTTTCTGAGCCATTGTTTTCTCATCTGTAGAATAGGAACAATAACTTCTCTGCCTACCTCACAGGGCTGTTGTGTGAATTGAGATAATATATGTGAATGTGCTTTAAAGTCCTTGCAAATATCACATAGTATTTAAAATGAAAATTATTTCAATCAGGAAAATAAATGCATACCATAAATAATGGATAATAAAATGATTCAGCAAATGAGAAATACTTTGCAGATGACTTCTAGCACTTATAATTAAGTTTTCAATTAAATCTAAGTACCACATAGAACTGAAGGGAAAATAAGATCATCTTCTGTGCATGGAGCTAAAAGAAATCAGCATGTGCCTAATGGAAATTAGGCAGCTACATGGGGCCTAATGAAAATTAGGTTATGATGGTAAAAGCAGGGGATTATACTGTGCCCTTTATTTCCTCTATTGCCTCCCTTTCGTAACACCCTTCTCAGTAATGGAGTTTTGAGATTATCATCTTAATGGAGATGAGTGGGTTTTCTTATTCAAGAAGAAAGTGGCCATGTTCAACAGATATGAGTTCAAGGAAAGAAAAATCCTCTGTGTTGACATTGAAACTATATTCAAGTTTTGGAAAATTTTGAGGAAGCAAAAATAGGAATTAGGCAATTAAAAAGAGAGAAATCCATGACTTTCTGAAATGTTTAACCTACATGCAAACATTAAGAATGAAAAATATGTTGAAAGAACTAAAGTCACAAACTAGAACCACAGTATTATGACTTCATTAGAGTAAGATAGGAGTAGAGAGACAGCATGCATGACTGGTACTAGGCAAGTCTAGTTATTCAAGAAGATAAATTAAGAAAGAAAAGTCCTTAACTTGGGTATTAAGAAGAGAAAATCCCCAAAGTAGCAAACTTTATCTATAGCAACCCCCTCCTAAGCACATGTATATCAATGCAGCTATTTTATTGCAACTACCTTCTAATATGCACATCCCCAAAATCTCTTTGAACCAGCAACTAAACAGTCAAGGTGACTTCATGAGCCGTACAGAGAATTTCTGACTCAGTCCTTCTTCCTTGACACCTTCTTTCTGTCAGGAGCGAGGATTAAGCTGTGGTAGGACAAGCCATAACTGAGATGGTAAGAGCAGAGACTAGGCAGCTGAGGTGGCTCATGCAATCGAGTGCCTCCCTCCCACATGGGAGGCCCCGGGTTCGTTTCCCGGTGTCTCCTAAAAAGGAGACAAGCAGACAGGGGGTGCAAACAATGAAGGGTGGAGAAATAAATAAATCTTTTAAAAAAATTTTTTTAAAGAGCAGAGACTAGACACCTGAGGTCAAGGCAGACAGATGCTTGGGGAACAGGCAATTTGAAGTGGTCAGGGAGTAGTGTCAGGAGAGTAAAATAATAGGCAAGTGGGTGGCTGAACTGGTATGAGAAACACAGCAATGGGGACTCCAAGAACAAGGAATATTCAGAAATCCAGGAAACAAGAAGATCTGGCAGCTAGTAGCTGGAATTCTGCTTGGAAAATGAAAATTAATGGCAGATTGGACAAGGTCAAGGTAGGCCCTCTGCTCCAGAGGAACTGAGGATGTGACCAGAAATTAAGGCAGAGACTAAGGACACAGGGAAATAGGACAAAGACTCAGTTACTACAACAAAGATACAAGGTAGAAGTTTGGTCCAAGGAATAAGGCAAGAGGCTCATTACTGGGAATAAAGTACAAGATGAGGACAGGTGGAACTGCACTAAGAGTGGTCCTGATGCTAAACAGCCAAATTCCTGGCCTGGCTTGTTTTCTTTTTTCTATTCCCCTTAGTTGGAAGAGGTTCCCAAACCTGGGACCCAGATGATTGGAAGTAAGTTTTTTTGTTGTTTGTTTGTTTTAAAGATTTATTTTATTTCTCCCCCACTCCCCATGTTGTTTGCCCTTGCTGTCGTCTCTCTGTGTCTGTTTGTTGTGTGCTTGTCTTCTTTTTAGGAGGCACTGAAAACCGAACCCAGGACCACCCTTGTGGGAAGGAGGTGCCCAATCACTTGAGCCACCTCCACTCCCTGCTTGTTGTGTCTCTTATTGTGTTTCCTCATTGTGTCTCCTCATCTCATCATCTCATTGCATCATCTTGTTGCATCAGCCCACCATGCCAGCCCATCACATCAGCTTGCTGTCTTGCTCATCTTCTCTAGGAGGCACGGGGAACCAAACCCAGGACCTCCCATGTGGTAGGTGGGGGCCCAACTGCTTGAGCCACATCCTCTTCCCTGGAAGCAAGTTTGATCTTGCTAATTGGACTAGGTGCTCCTATGTACCCTGTGTATATTCTATTGTTGCACTTATTTATTTAGCAAACACGCATCTAACACTTACTATGTTTCAGGTACTCTCCTACATACTTCGCAAATATTAACAACCCAATGAGGAAGGTGCTCTGACTAGCCCGATTTTATGAATAGGGAAATCAGGCAAGGAGAAATTATTTAACTTGTCTGAGGTCACACAACTAGTAAGTGGCAGGACAAGAATTTGAACCCAAGCACTCCAGTTTAAAGTCCATGTTTCTACCACTACCCCTACACCATTTTGCTACCATTGTCATGAGCCATCTGCTTTTCTCTCCTCCTCTAGAGTTTACAATATATTCCCTACTATCAAGAACTTCACTTATCTTCCCATCCCCAATGCCTAGTGCAATGCCTGAAGGATGAATGAATAAATGAGTAGAGGAACAAACAAGCATGGCATATGAAACATACAAACATTGGGGACTGCAGAGTCCTTGACAAACGGAGCAACAAAGACCTACTGGGTTCCTTTCATGAGCTGCAGGACTGTGCAACAGTAGGAAATCAGGATCTGAATCAGGGAGTGGCCAGTGGAGCTGAGTGGGGGAGGTGCCGGCGATATGGCTCATAACAGGAGCTGTGAATCAGAAGCTAAAGAAAACAGCTGAGGTCAGAGAAGGTTGGGGCAGAGGAAATGGTCATGGAGTGATCTGCTGCTTATAAATTCCCCAACTCCCAATTGCTATGTGGTATTTTAGAGGCTCTGCCCCTCATCTGAGATGTTAGAATATATGGTCAACCATGATTTGTGTGTGGAAATTACTGTTACCATAGATCATTATCAGTATTCTTATAGGAATAATACATAACAACCTCTGGATAAGAGTCAGCTATAAAAAGCACGGCTTGAATTTAACCGTCAAAAGGACAGAACAATATTAAATGTAGTACTGATCTGCCCAATAGCATGAAAGCCAGAAAGTTCATTTCTGAGAGAAGTCTTCATATAAATGTTTGGGCATCTAATGGGCACTTTTTTTCCTTTTGTCCACACATAGGGATATGCATAGATGTTAAAGTGGACAGATGGCCATATCCACACATTTCTCACTCTCCTATAATTCCCCCTCCAACCACAAACATCAAGCTAGACAATAAGTCAGTGGTCAGCTGGCATCACTTAAAATTTCAAGGGAGGGGAAAATAAAAATAATTAACATTTATTGAGTGCTTACTCTGAGCCAGATGTTATTTAAGCACCTCACATATATTAACTTTTACCTCACACAACCCCTATTTTACAGAGGCAAAGGAAGAGGCATGGTGAGCGTAAGCAATCTGGCCATGATCCCATGCCTCATGACTGGTAGAGACAGGATTCCGACTGAAAGCAATCTGTCTCCGGAGCTTGTGCTTAGAACCTCAAGTCTATATGGATCATCCACTTTGAATCCCTCAAGTAAGGGAATGACTAGAATGTAAGACTGACTTTGAACAGCCACACCCAATTCACCTCCAGGTACCCATTTGGAGCCCATGGATGGTATATACCTGTCTGTTCATGACTGTGCTAAATTACCCAGAATGCTTATCCTCCAGGTTTAAAATTTGTAAGGGAGTTTAAGGATCCCAAAGAGCATCCGTTGATGCATGGTGTAGCCTCAGCATAGAGTCTTCTCTAATTAGAGGTGGGGCAAAATCAGATCCAAGAAATATTCAGTCCAAGGTAATATAATGAACTCTGTTGCATGCTAGTGGTTAGCACAAGCTACCATTTGAAGCGACTGTTTTTCAAGCCACTACTACAATGACTGCATTCCCCAACACACTTTCTTCAGGCCAAACCTATTCTAATTAGAGGCAGCCTCAATGGGACTAGGAAGCCTTTGGCATAAAGTTTCCACATTGGCAAGAAACCAGAGTAAGAAGGCTCGCCTCAGCCCAGGCAGACCAAGCCCATCCAAAGCAAACAGTTCCCATAACTGTTTACGCTAGAACAAGCTTCTTCCTTTAAACAGGACGAATGTGGAAAATCACCCAGCCAGGCATTGCTTGTTTTTTAGCACTTCTGAAATTCAGGGAGGAGGCCATCCCCACCAAGACATCAGCCCTCTTCAAAAAGGGAATGCACAAGTTGAAGTTGGAAAGCATATCAAACGTGCTATCAGAGGCTATAAAGATTTAGTTATTTCTATAAAGGCACATTTTTCCCATCATAATTACTTAAAGAGTGACTACATTTAGTACCTCTACCTAAATAGCATCTCCTGGCTCAGCTCACAAACTCTCCCTGCTTTTCTGTGACACTACCTAGAGGAATTTCATAATTAGTCTAAGTGCCTCTGGTCTGGCATTGTCAAGACCAGGGAAAGAACCTTGTTGAGTTGCCTCCTAGTCAATGGCTTCCACTGCTGGATCATTCTAGCTTTTTAGTTATAAATAAGAACTAATACATTATTACTGAAATATTCTGAGACAGCTAGTAATGTATGCTAAATTTTTAAAGAAAATATTTGTGAGCATTCAAATACAGTCCCAAGCCTGAAATTTGGTGATCCAGCAAGGCATCTGGTTGATATGCAGGTTAGTTGACAGCTTTATGAAACATCAGATAAGGATTGGGAATTAAACCTTAGGTAAGTGGAAGGAATATGGCATGGGCTAGTATGCAAGTAATTTGAGTGAATTTACATGGATTTGAACTTTTATTTTTTTTCTGGTTTCCCCAAGTGTCAGGCATCACTTATGTAAGTTTAATTGAGCATTTACTCTCTTAAATTCTGAATTGACTAGATCAATTAAAATAACAAATGGTAATAAGTGTAATAAGTAAGGAGCAAAACAATGTTCAATTCTTATTTATATGGAACTTGTACAAGAAATAGAAAAGACACTATACCGCGTACAAAGGGAAAAATCACCTGCTTAAATATCCATGTTCTTTCTCTTTAAAAAGGGAAGGGCGGGGGGAGCAGGTGTGGCTCAACCGATAGAGCTCCCGTTTACCATATGAGAGGCCCCGGTTCGCTTCCTGGGGCCTCCTTGTGAGGGCAAGCTTGCGCGGCGCAGTG
>JAQZBX010084457.1:0-13280 GCA_029593785.1 Cabassous unicinctus | reverse complement strand
AAAAAAAAAAAAAAAAAAAAAGAAGGGGAAAAAAGTTGGTATTGCAGGGAGAGTCAGTAACTCTTCACAAACAGGAGCCATTTCTATCTTTATCCACTGGATTCTATGCTGTATCTTTGGAGATTATGCAATAAAAGTTGGAGTTTCCCCTTTGGATTTGGAAAACACTAGAAATGTGGTATTATCCTGTGATTCTGTAGTTAAGGTGAGGCTGTATCAGAAATCTCTCTGAAGTTGTTGGTAAAGATTTCTCACCAGATTTCTAAAGTGTAAGAAAACTCCTACCTTAGGATGGCAGCAGAGTTCTCGATAATTGAGGCGACTATTGGCCCTGCCCATCCAAAACTCTGCTAAGCCCTCCTGTTGAGTAGCTGCCAGGGTTTTGCATGAAAGCTCCAAACGGTTAAGCAACCAAAATGAAATAGACTGCCTTCTGTGCAGTTTCCAGATTTCTATTTTGGGATGTGTTTGCTTATTAAAGTTGGAGCTGAAGTCTGTTCTTAATCTTTATGGTTAATTCGACATGGCTGGATCTCTTATTATGTTAGAGGCCCTGGTGAGTCAACGTGAATAAGACATGGCACCTGCTCTTAAGGCATTATACAGTAGCAGCTGTCAGTGTCCCTCACTCCTATTAGCCAGAATTTGTCATCCCAGCAAGCTCCAGGGACTTTCAACTTCCAGTATCTGCACCTTTGTGCTTGGAAGTGTTGATCTATCTGCTCAAAGGAGAGGCTGGATGTACTGGGGAATTAACAACACCTCCACTCCCAGTACACCTCATTCTGCAAATGGGATAACACTGAGGAATACCCAAGTTCCCTCATTCTGCAAATGGGATAACACTGAGGAATACCCAAGTTCCCTCATTCTGCAAATGGGATAACACTGAGCAATGTGCTTTACATGGTTTTAATAATGTACCTTTTATTAGCTTCCTTCCCTTTCCTGTATCGCTTTTCTACTTTTCCATCTTTGTACCCTGTCCTTTTCAAATAAACTGCACTCAAATTCAGGGTCTGCTTCTAGCAAAACCCCTCAAAAAAGGTATTCTCAGCCTAATAATCAAGATGGATAGAAAAAAAATAATTGTAATATTTGCTCCAGTAATTTACTGATGGGGCTATGCACAGGAGACTGTAGAGCACTACGAAAAGTCATGGCTGTTTACTAATAATGTTAATTGTTTTATCGGAAAAACATTATTGGAAATAATCTCACCCCTTGGTTTTCTCCAGGTACACTGGTATCTATACTCTCTTTCTCATGTGCTCTTTCTCTTTCCCCCTCATATTTGATATGATAGTAATTGGATTGAGTTCTTTCACTCTCTGGAAAATCCTGGCTTGGGACAAAGTAGTCATCATTTGACCTGTGCCTGGGGCCATCTCCATCCTCAGTCCCATGATTTCTAGGCATGCTGTTATCATCATCAGTGGGCTCCACAAGCAAAACTTTAGAAACAGTCTTTTTGTCCATTTCCTTGTTGTTGCTGATAACCTCAAGGCCAGGTTTTCCCTCTTGGCTTTGCCATTCAGTATCTTGGATGTGCTTATTGATTTTTGATGTGTTTTCTTCTTCCATTTCTGCTTTGGAATTATCCTCTTCCTGTTCTTCATTACCCTGCTCAAATTCTTCCTTCTGCATCTTGCTTCCTTGAGTTGGTTGAGTGGAATCTTCCTGAATATTATCAGGTTGGGTACTATCTTCCTCCTGTTTGCTGTCAGAGTGTTCCTCAGGAAATTCTTTCTCTCTTTCTTGGTTGTCATTGTGGGTACCAACTTCACCTGGCTTTTCTTCCCCATCCTCTTTCCCATTGGGGATATTTGCATCCTTCTCTTGGTTTCTTTGATCACTTAGGTCTTGATTATGTTCACCGCTCCTGTTCAACTGATGATGTGACTCATTTATCGGTTGTTCTTGGGTTTTCTCTCTCTTTGTGACATTTTCCTGTTGGTTAGAGTCCATATTGGAACTAATATCAGGAGTAAGGAAGTCAGTATTCTCTGAGAGTTTTTTCTTTTGAGGCTGACTCATGTCTTCTTTTAGGTCCAGGATACCTTCAGTTGGTGTATATTCCAAATTCACACTCAAGTCACCATCGCTGTCCTCTTGATCCTTTAATCCCAGCTCTTGGCTGTAACTCTGGTACTGATCTGCTGACTGTTCATGATTTTCCTCTTTTGATTTTAGTATTGAAGAGTTTTCATCCTTAAAAGAAAACAGTTTATTCATGAGACAAATGATAATTTATTAGCAATGCAATTCCTAAAGCAGAATTTAACATTCATTATTCTTTCTCTTCACCCATTAATATGTAAACTTTATGATGTTCTTCACATTCTGTAACTATAGGTTTTAATCTGCATTTCAATTTTGTGAAATAAACCAAATGCATAGCACCTCAACCCAAGGAGTAAAACTTATCAATCCTCACAACTCTTTAGTGATTGGAAGCAGTTGATGCCATCGTCATCAACATCATCATTGCAGCAGCAGTAGCATTAACTAAATTGAAAGCATGAATCAGGTAATCTCTTTGACCATGCTTTGAAATTGAGACCTTTGGAGATTTAAAAATTATATTAGAATAGACATGTTACTTTTACCTTCTGATTGGAATGGTCTTCTGTGGATAGTGTAGTTTCCTTTTCATTTTCTGCATCTTTGACCTCGAAAATGGGGATTGCAGTATTGTCAGGTATTACTGATGTTTCAGCCTGTTGAATGGCACTCAAGGACTTGGCAGTTGGTTTGGAATTATCAGATAAGAACTTTACACTTGTCTGAAAAAGTTAAAAATTGGTTTGTATTATTCATGTCTAGTTGTTAATTTTTAAAATTGCTAGTCATTCTTTTATTATCTTCATTGGTTATTAGTAGCAATATTCTTCATTTTAACATAAATGATATTCTCTAGAATTTTTAAGGATACAGAAAAATGTCCACAGTACGTTATATGAAAAAAAAATCTCAATCATGTTTTAAGAAAAAGTTATATATGCAGAGACTGGGTGAAAATAGAGCAAAAAAGATTTCAATCATGGTGATCTGAGTTTTGGAATTATTTTCCGTGTTTTTTCAAACTTTTACAAAACACTTTTGAAAAGTATTATTTAGAAGAAAGTTAAAGCCAGATTAAGTTAATTTTAGAATACAGCATTGCACATTTTCTTAGTTTAGCTTTTAAGTTCTCACTGATAATTAGCAGAAAAAGTTATTAATCTTTTGTCAAATATTTTTTTACTTTCTAAACACTATCAGATTTACATCTATCAGGAAATCTTTTAATAAAACCATTTCATCTAAAATTAATTAAATGAATATGTGAAGCAGGGAAGGGCAGCTATGAAGCATTATTTCAACTGGAGGGATCCTCTGGCTATTTCTAGCACAGATTGGAGACAGATGAAGAACTGGACAGCGATGAATAATAGGGAAGTTGAACAACTGGACTTGGAGCTAGGAGGCCTCCCTTCAAGAATTGACTCTGCAACTTACTATCTTTCTATGGTTTGATAGGGCAATAATCTCTACCCTACCATACTGCAAGAGGAGGGGAGCAGAAATATCAAGATAAAATTACGAAGATAAAGTGTTTTGTAAATTATAAGGACTTACCCAAGTCAAAATTGCTATTGCTAGAAATAATATCATTAAAGAGGCAATAATACCAACTGGCCAATTTCTGAGGCAGATATTCACCATGAATCTTTATTGTAGACCTGCTGTTGACACCCAGATAAATGTCAGATGGATCCAAGTGTAAGCATAAAACTCAAATTCTAATTGGATGGACTCATCCTGACTCCATTAGCAGCTCCTGTAGTGTTGGTAGTATAATATAAATAAAGTCATAGAGCACCGGATTTATTTTAGATTTAGTTTGCTCTCTTGATTCTTATCCCCTTTCAACTAAGAGGCATAATAATATTATTTGAAAGTTCCAAAAGAAGTCATTTTCAAGAGGGTAAAGGAGAAAGAAAGGTGGCTAGTTTGGCAGGTTGCCCACAGAGACATCATAGAAGGCCGTGGATGTGAGAGGTTTTAGGGTTTATTAGTGGAGAACCACTCCCCCTCTCTCCTTCCCTGTTCCTTTACCACCCCCTCCCTCCAAGCTGGAAGAAATGAACACAAAACATGATACTTATCTTCTTTCAGAAATATTCTGAAATTGAAATTCTGTTTTATCATTATGCCAACATGTGTGTATATAACAACATGTCCTCTTGAAATCCGTTTGGGTTCTCCTAATCAAACAGAATCCATTTACTTCTGGAGAAGTCAGACGAGTGGGGAAAATGATACAGGGAGTTTTTAATAGGCAAATCCTGTAAGAAGATATTTGGCTTTCTAGCATTTAGCTGTGTCTGCATGATAACAAATTGCCCTAGAAAGAAAACATCTGGAATGTGTCTATATGCAGGCATATTATTCAAACATTTGGATCACAGACTGTTTTGAGGCTTATTTACATTAGTAGCAACAGCTGCAGAGGCAAAACACATTTTCAGGAGAAAACAGTGGTTCTGTGGAAGCTCCTTTCTGTGCTGAACATTAATTTGTCCCACTTTTATAAGTTCATAGTACACCGTATAATTTCATCTAGAGTAGCTCCATGCTATTTCAGCATGATTCTTTGTAGTGGTAATAAATTCTGTTTGCTAAGAATTGCTTTGTTCTGGGTGGCATGGAATTGTTGTTGCTGACACATCTGTTAACAAGAGCCTGCCACCAGCTATCCAAACAGCAAGGACAGAAACTTAGCTCTATAGAGGTTGCAATTGCTTTGTCTATTTAAAGGAGGACAATTCCTCCATTTGGTGAAAAAGAAAATATGGCACAAATCCTTTGGTTTGATTACGGATGATATGGATCGTTTGGTGGACATCTAAATGATCATCCATGGTTCTATTTTTTTTAACTTTCAGGTTGTTTTGAGACCACTGACTTGGTCTTAAATGATCTGAGTTGTGTATGGCTGCTTTATTGCTGTGTGAATGGTGAGTCCAATATGTTTGGATCGTTAGTGAGTAATATGACCATGAAGAATTGAATGTCTAGCTCTGTTTTCAGCATGTTTGCTTGCACAGCCTCCCAAGAGGGAGGTAGGAGCCAATAGATGGTTACTATACCAGTTGCTGTCCCTAATCCATTGCTTCCTGTTTTTATTTAAGACTCTTACAGAATTTTTCAGCCATGGTGTATTTGATCTTGATGAAAATGCTTCTGGAGAGTGTGGATATGGTCTCAAAGTTAAACTCTCAGGTTTCTCATACCAGCGTGATGAGCTTCCATAGGAAAATTTATTTCCTCCTGTAGCCTGTGGCATTTGTGACTTATAAACTGATAACCAACACTTTCAGCTGCACATTTTATTGTGTCTTTTGGAACCTGATAGTTCTGAAAGAGATAATTTTTTAAAAGGGCAATGGAAGAAATTACAACATTGATGTGGAGCCAGTGGCCACTGGAGGCTCTGAGGGCAGGGAGAGGGAAAAACAGTTGTAATACAGGGGCTTTTTCAGGACTTGGGAATTGTCCTGAGTGACATTGCAATGACAGATATAGGCCATTTTATATCAGCATATAACATGCAGAACTGTGGGGGAGAGAGTGTGGTCTACGATGTGAACTATAGTCCATGGTTAGTGGCAAAGCCCCAGAATGTGTTTATCAATTGCAGTTAATGTGCCACACTAATGAAGGATGCTTATATGGGAGGTTGTGGGAGGTATGGGAGGTGGGGCATATGGGAATCCCTATATTTTCTGTGTAACATTTAGGTAATCTAAGTATCTTTTTAAAAAAAAAAATTTAAAAAGGATCTTATCTTGATTTTTCAATCATCCATTCTCTGCTTGGGCAATAAACAATATAATTAAAATAAAAAAGAAAATTTCAAATCAGGATATAAATATTTTGTTTTAAACGGAGGCTTTCTAAACTAAATGGCAGGAAGGAGAGATTTAATAAAAGAAGAAAAGAAACTTACTGGGATTGCAGCTGCAGCTCCCAAGATGTGTAGGAAAAAAAGCACAGTCTTCATGCTTTCTAGATCTGTGAACCAACAAGATAATTAACAGTGGTGGGTAACAGTTTCCTTATGAAATGTTAAAAGATAATCTTAGCAAATACTGAGCTTGAAATTGAAATGTTTGTACAGTCCTTTGTATTTAAAGGTGATTGTTGCCTTTGTGGGGGAATAAGTCTGAAAAATAAATAAATGACAGTTCTTAATTATGTCCCCATGAAAATTGCTCCTTGATTTTTTTGTCCCGGCTATGTTTTGCAGAAACATCTATGTTTATGACTATGCTTCTTCCTTGAGTAAAGGTTCTACATAAATCTTGGGCCTTAAGTTTTGTGAATATTCACAGTGAAGACAAAAGTCACAAAATGAAGTTATATGGGTAAGCCAGGTTTGGACAGAACAAACTGCCTCTTCGTTGGTGAAGAAACCCATACATTCAATGAAGATTTTTTTGAAAATGAGACATAACACTGCCACAGGGTCATAGACCTAGAGAAGACTTCACTGTTCATCTCATTAGAGATCTCACGTTGGCAATCTCTGGGCTTCATGTGGCCTGTGGATAGGTTTGATTTGGCAGGTACTATGCAGTTTAAGCAACGTTTTAAAACCTGGAGGTTTCATCCAAAAATCCAGACTGCCAACTTCTTTTGACCCAACTGGACTTCCTAGCAACAGTGTGCTAAATCTGAATAGAGGCTAGCCTCTCTAAGGGTGCTGGCATTTGTACCTGGTCTGTCTCATTTTTTTCATTTGCCTTGCATTTGAGTTTAGTTAGTTCCAAACTAACTCCCTCAGTTTAGAAATGAGACAAGTGAAGCTCAAAGAGGATCAGCAAATTGCCCCCTAGATGATCTCTGGGTCCGAGGCATTTCCCACCACACCAATTATAATGTGGTTCTTAAAAGTGGTGGGCCACCTGCATTTCCTAAACCTGGGAGACTAAACTCTGATTGGGATTAGTGATACAGTTTTCAGTCTTTAATAAAAGGTTGCTTTATCTTCCAGAAATGGTAGATGACTCCTTTAAATTACTTTTTGCAATCACAGTTTTATACATAAATGCATACACAGAGCATTAAATAATACTTTGAGATCACTTTCTTTTACTTACCTCAACATTTCTAAATAATATGCTTAAATGGGTATACACACACACACATACACGCATATGTTTTTTTAGTTAGGCCAGTAAGAAGAATTTATTGGGAAATGGGGGAAAAGAACAGAGCTTGCTGAGAGATGGGAGAGAAAGACAGAAATACGCATGAAATTTGCTGCAGGCTCCTCTAGGCAGAGAAAGCAAGCTCTGGCTTGTGTGGTTACCTTTTAAACTTTAAATAGATATTTGAAAAATGTTAATGTTAAACATTATTCTATTGATTTAATACTGTAACAATTATCACATCATACACATGTATGCCCTCATGCACACACACACCTCCCTCCTTCCTTTCTTTCTCTTCCAAAAATAATTTTATCACAATCTTGTATAAATCATTACTCAGATATATACATTGTTGTGACAATGTAAATATTCTTCATAGCTGAGACAAATAGTAATTTCCCATGTTTATTAATAATTAACTTTCTTTTCTTGAACACTATTTTGTTTTTTTCTGCACTGAGAAATTGCCCCCCTTTTTAAGTTTTTTACTTACTTTTCCATGTACCCACCATTTATTCTTCCCAAATTCTCCAACAAAAAATTTAAAATTTCTCTTAATATGGCAAAAACAAAACAAAACACAAAAAAGGAACTCTCTCAGTTCCGTTTTCTTCCCCTTGGAAAGGATCCCTGGGAAGTCTAAAGGTTCTCTTTCTCCATCTGGACAGAAAATAAGCAAAGGGCTGTGCACTCTTGGGGTCTCTTCACCACCACCCTGCAAATCCCCTTTGCTTTTTTTCTCTTTATTTGAGAAGTTGTGTGTTTACAGAACAATCATGCATAAAATACAGGATTCCCCACCACCAACACCTAGCAGTGGTATGGGACACTTGTTACACTTGATGATAGCACATTTTAATCATTGTACTATTAAAGCCCATGGTGTAACTGAGGGTTCTCTGTGTAGTGTAGTTCCATGGATTTTTTTTTTATTATTTTAATTTTATTACCTTTGCTTTTCTCTTGAGTTTAATTTCTTATTTCCTGGATCCCATATGTTTCCACCCCCCCTTAGATTTCTCAAGCTTCCTGAGAAATAGAATATGGGAGATAAAAATCATAAGACTTTGTTTCAGAAACACATCTGTATTTTACCCTCCAAGAGTTTACTAGCTATGGAATTCTAGATAGGGAATTTTTTTCTCTCAGAATTTTGAAGCATTGTTCCTTTTTTTTTTTTTTTGGTTTCTGGTGTTGCTAATAAGATCTGCAATGCCATTTTAAAAAAAAGTTTTTAATTTATTTTCTATTTTTTTTAAGGAGGTAACAGGGATTGAAACTGGGACCTTGTACATGAGAAGCAGGCATCCAACCACTGAGATACACCTGCTCCCTCAATGTGTTTTCCTTCAATCTGTTTTTGATGAGAACAGGTTTTTTTTTTTTTGCCATTCTGGAAACTTTTTTCTGAATGTGTACAATCAATGGCTTTTAGCAAAATCACAGAGTTGTGCATTCATCAACACAATCAATCTTAAAACATTTTCATTACTCTAAAAGGAAAAATCCCATACCGCTTAGCAGTCACTTCTCAATCCATCTATCCCTCTCCAGCCCTGCATAACCACTAATCTATTTTTGTCTCTGATTAGAAAAGGTGTAGGTTTACAGAAAAGTCATGTGAAAAAAATACAACATTCTCATATACCCCCCCTATTGTAGACACTTTGCATATTGTGGTACCTTTGTTACACTTGATGAAAGAAAATTAAAATATTACTGTTAACAATAGCCCATAGTTTGCATAAGGTGTATTTTTCCCATATGCCACCCTATCATTAACACCTTGTAATAGTATAGTACATTTGTTATAATTCATGAAAGAACATTCTTATATTTGTACTATCAACCACAGTCCATTGTCCACAACAGGGTTCACTGTGTTATATAGTCACATGTTTTACACAATCCATCCAAAGTGTACACTCAGTGGCTCTCAGTATAATCACAGAGCTGTGAAATCATTGTCCTAGTCAATTTTAGAACATTTTCACTACTTCAAAAAGAAAAATCCCATACCTCCTATTACTCCCTATTGCTGACCCTTAGCATTGATGCAATTGATTAAAAAATATTACAATATTACTATTAACTACAGTCCATAATTTACATTAGTTGTGTTTTCCCCATACGTCACCATATTATTAACACCTTTGCAGGCATGAGGAAGGATCTCATGTCTAACACTTTGTCTAATAGGCCTTCAGCCAGTCCTCTTGATGTCAGCCCCTCCCCTCACTCCACCTCCCAAATTATCTGGTGTCTCCAATTCTTGAAACTTTTCTGGGTTCTGCAGTGTGACTTAGCTTCTTGGTCTTTGTCATCCTTCTTTGAATCCCTTTAGGTTTAATATTTCCCTGCTTTACTAAGTCAATCATCCAACTTCTTTCCATCTTCTAAAAATTTGTCAATACCTTTTATCTTTTTTGTCTCCTGTTCTTTTTCCTTTGTCATTGTCTATTTTTACCAATATTATTCTTTTCCAATAATTATACTAGAATTTTGCCTGGAAGTGGCATTATACATGCATGTTTCATCTATGCCATTTAACCACTGATGACTTCTGTTTCTTTAACTGCTTTTTTGTCATCGTCGTCTTCTACTTCTTCTTCTCCTCCTCCTTCTCCTTCTCCTTCTCCTTCTTCTTCTTCTCCTTCTCCTCCTCCTCCTCCTCTTCCTCCTCCTCCTCCTCCTTCTCCTTCTTCCTTCTTCTTTCTTCTTCTTCTTCTTCATGTGACACATAGGAATTACTCTGAGTCTTTGGTCCTAATACAGCAAATTAAATTTTTATTGAGAAAAAGGAGGTATAAGTGCTAGCACAGCCTTCCTCATCATGTTAGAAACAAGTAAAAAAGATCCTATTACCACCTTTATCCCACTATTTAAACCTCACAGGATGGGCCATGTGGACCAGGGAGCAATTTAGAAGGATGGAGAGTAAGCTTTCACATGGAAGGTGATTCAGGATTGGCAGTGGGGGATAAAAATTCAAATCATTTATAATCTTAAATAAACTAATCAGTTCCTGAAAAATAACATGTACTTAGCTCGGAGGCTTCAAGTATCATCACCCTAGGGGATCCCTCTGAAAATGATTATACATAACTTAAGTAGAAATTTATAGTACTAACAGTGGAATGTGTGTTTACCTCATTTGTATCTTTAAAATAAACCTTATGTTGAATTGGCAATGGTGAATAAAAGATACTTGAAGTTTATGTTGTCATGGTGCTTCGGGTTTACCAAATACATTTACAGATGGATATTATCTCATTGATCTTGGCAATTGTCATATGGGCAGATGAACAGGCCCAGAAAGGCTACGATGTGACATGCTCAAGGTCACAGTGATGTTAAGGAGGGGAGCGGGGCCTTGAACCTACATTTCCTGACTCCTAGGACTGTGTTTTTCCATCTTTTTTTGCAAATAAATATCTCCCTATTACCACTTTTGCAAAGATGTAGGGAAGGAGAAAAAAATTACAGCATTTGGGACAAATTCAGAATTCAGCTTGAGTTTGAGTTTTTAAACAAAGAGTTCCAAACACTTTAAGGTTTAAGGTTTTGCAAAAGAGGCTTATCACAGAAGGATGCTTGAGTTACTTGATATCAAGAGGCTCTTTCAATAGCAGTTTTTGAAATCTAAACAAGGCAAAGCATAGGAACTCAATTTCTCTTGAATGAAGAATGTGTTTAAATAAAAACATGGGAAAAATCCTCCAATACTCAGTTATACTGAAAAAAACAAAAAAAAAACAACAACAAAAAAAACACCTTATAAAGAAAGAAACATTAAATAGTCAGGAGAGCTGGATTCTGGCACCAGCCCTGCCCCCCAACTGCGAATCAGTTACCCTTTCTTAGATAGAGTTTTCCCAAGTGATGACAAATGAAGGGGCTGGCCTTAATGATCCTCTAGCCCTAATATTTCACAACTTTAAAAGTGAAAATAATTTTATGAATTTCATGAACCCCAAACAGTTGCTATCTCTTTTCCTTAAACTGCTAACTCCATGAAAAATGTATTCTATGATTTTACTGTATCCAAAATAAAATATTTTTATATGTAGTAGTTGATGCTATACTGGTTTTCTGGGGCAGCTGTAACAAGGTACCACACACTGGGTAGCTTAAAACAACAGAAATTTATTGTCTTATAGTTCTGGAGGCTAGAAGTCTGAAATCAAAATATACTCCCTCAGAAACCTGTGGAGGAGAATCCTTCCTTGCCTCTTCCTTGCTTCTGGATGTTACAGGAAATCTTTGGCGTTCCTAGGTTAATGGCAGCATAACTCCAATCTCTGCTTCTGTGTTCACAGGGCCTTCTCCCCTCCATGTCAGTCTATGTGCCTCCAAATTTCTTCTTCTTATAAGGAGCCAGTCATATTGAAATAGGATCCACCCTAATCCAGTTTGGCCTCATCCTAACTAATAATATCTTCAAAGACTATTTCCAAATAAGGTCACATCTACATGACTATGGGTTAGACTTTTTTGTTTTTTTAGTATGAACATGGATTATACTGTTTAATGCCTTCCCAAGACCATATTTGGGGAGGGGGGTAGGTTTTACTTCCATTACAGATTCTCATCATGTGAAATCATAAAATACAATGCAATGTCATGAGTCCAGATTAATAATTATATGCAACAAACCATGTTAATGCAAACAGCTTTTAATGAGGAACAAGAATAGACAAATCTGTTGTTAGTAGAGCTCTTAACATGAGTAGACTAATTGGGTACAAGCAACTCGAACAAATTGAAAATAGTAAAAAGTTATGCCTCAACAGTCACTCAACATCAATCTGACAGTTTAGGTTACCAAAATAACCCATGTGAAAAATTCAAAATGACTGTGGAAGAGTTCAATATCCTATACTATACGTAATGCTTGAAGTTTAGTAATATCAGCTGTCTCTATAAAAGTTATAGAAAACATTGTTTGAAAAAAACTACAGGTGAAAATCTACTTTGAACAAACAACAGACACTTTTAAAGGAAATGTTGACATTTAACTTGCAAAAGTGAAATTAAAAATTAAATGGTATAATTTGGTAAAGGATACATCCAGAATGAATTATAACCTTTATTTCCCAGCAGTACAATTAAGACAGTGCTCTAATTTAAAAGCTCTTCAAGATATTAAGAGCACCCTAAAGTTATGATACAGAAACTCAATCCTAAAACTACTTTGGCCAAAATGAGAACATTTATGACCTGTACACAGGAGAAAGTCACTGCCGCAAGATCCTGACTTCCCCTTTGACCTAACTCTCCAATGATTCTAGAACATTTCTGGTAGGAAAGGCACATCAAAGGCTTTTACTTGTCAGGCGATACCAAGAGACAAAGTGAGGATTTGTTTAGGGCTTTTACTATCATTTATGTATTTAGGGCTATTCCTTTATCTATCATGTTTTTGGTGTTTAAAATGACAACTTCCCTACACAAAGTTACCAGATTAATATGACTCTCTGAGAGAAAATTTCTGACATATTACTATAGAGTTTAAAAGATGTATGCTAATATGATTGACTATTCTGTGAAAGGTGACTGTAGAAAGAGCAGTCTGTTAATCAGTAATAATACCAGGGCCAAGGTGTTATAAATGTACTTCAGAACTTTGGGCGATTCTTTCATTTGCATTCCTAGGCAACCATAAAACAGGATAACCAGAAAGTGTTTACAGAAATATGAATATATCTTTTTGAAGGGCACAATTCAATCCATAACTGATGCTTAG
Source organism: Cabassous unicinctus (assembly GCA_029593785.1). Classification (NCBI taxonomy): domain Eukaryota; kingdom Metazoa; phylum Chordata; class Mammalia; order Cingulata; family Chlamyphoridae; genus Cabassous; species Cabassous unicinctus. The sequence goes on along the minus strand of JAQZBX010084457.1, from coordinate 332 downwards.
AGTAAATAAGTAGACTCTATTTCTTATCTCAATTATTGATAATTTTGAAAATTTTGTTCTCTTGATGAATTCTAATTTTAGGAAGTCATTTAAAAATACAGTTTTCTTCCTCTGGATCGAACATTTTTTTATTCGTTCATTCATTCTGCAAGTATTTATTAGATTTATGGAGCTATGACTCCTCTACCGTTTTTAAAAACCAGAAATACAAAATAGAATAGTTTAGTACTGGGGTTCTCAATCTTGGCACTATTACCATTTGGGGCCAGATAATTCTTTGTTATGGGGGGCTGTCCTGAGCATTGCAGGATATTTGGCAGCATCCCTGCCTC
>JAQZBX010084456.1:0-13254 GCA_029593785.1 Cabassous unicinctus | reverse complement strand
AAGTACAAATAAAGTTAAATTAAAAAATAATAATAAAATAAAGGAATTTAACATATACCAAAAGAGCAGAGGCAAAATTAACACTTTTTGTGATATTACTTTCAACCTGAAAAATACAAAAGAATCTACTGAAAACTTTTTAGTTTCTAATAAGAGAGTTTAGTTTGTTGGTATATTTACAAAAGATAATTATACATAGTTTTCTATATATTATGATAAAAAATTAGAAAATATGTTGAAAACAAAAATAAAGGTATAAAATATTGGTAATTATTTAATTAAAAATTGGTAGGACTTTTTTCTGCTTCAAGAAATGATGAGGGAGCAGATGTGGCTCAAGCAGTTAAGCACATAGGAAGTTCCGGGTTTGGTCCCCAGTGCCTCCTAAAAACAAAAACAAACAACAAGCAAACAAATGAAAACGATAACTCAGGGGAGATGATGTGGCTCAGGGGTTGAGCGCTGGCTTCCCATATATGAGGTCCCAGGTTCAGTCCCAGCCCCAGTACCTCAAATAAAAAAGAAGGAAGAAAAAAAAGAAAAAAGAAATGATGAATTGGATACTCTAAAGAGCTATGTAATTAAAACTATAAATAAACAACCTTTTTTTAAAGCATTGCTGGGGTCTCAAAAAACCAAGGGAAATCTACTGGTGGGAGGGAGGGCAGAGAATGAGAGGACAGGAAGAGCACAGTAAAGCAAGAAAAAAAGAAACCAAAGGTGTAAGAATTCTAAGAAATAAATGTCATTATATATAGATTATGTGATCATCTGCATAGAAAATTCTAAAGAATCTACAGATAAAGTATAAAATCAATTTTTAAAATTTAGAAAGGCAGCTATCTATAATTTCAATATCCAAAAGCATTTCTTTGCCCCAGCACCAAACAGAAAATTTAATTTTCAAAACACATACCATCTAGAATGGCTAGCTAAATCTGAATCTCTCCATATATTCTTCAAAAAAAGATAAAAACCTCCTACAAGATCAACAAGGAGCATAAAGAAAATAGCATATGACCCATGCCTTCATTATTACTAGGAGAGAGAGATCACCATTTAATTAAACTACTAAGACTAAAGGAAGGATGAGGACATGACTGGAAGAATAGTATGGAAATGTGATGTGTTCTCACAAAGAAGAAAGAATGCAACAACAAAAACAGAAGGAAAGGGAAGCGGGTGTGGCTCAGTGGATAGAGCCCCCGTTTACCATATGGGAGGCCCGGGTTCGCTTCCCAGGGCCTCCTTGTGAGGGCAGGCCGGCTTGCGCGGCGCCGTGGGCTGATGCGGCAAGACCTCACAGCAAGGGGGAGATAGGCAGAAACAGAGAAGACACGCAGCGAATGGACACAGCAGCACAAGCAGCAAGGGGGGGATAAATAAATAAAATGAATAAATCTTTAAAAAAAAAACAAAAAAACAGAAGGAAAGGGGAAAGAGGCAAAAAACCCACAACAGACTAATCTTAATCATCATTTCTCACCAGGACTACTGCAAAAACCCTAGTAGGTCTCCTTCTATTTTTCATCTTTCTGCTTATTTTTAATAACAATTTTAAAACAAATCATTAAATTTATTCAATCACTTATTTAATTAAAATGTAATTTAATAACAAAAGCACTTATAAGGCTATAAATATTCCATTGCCTAGTTTTCACCATGTCCCTTAAGTTCTGGTATGAAGTCTTGTCTTTTTTACAGTTTTGGAAAGAGTTTATAATTCCGCTTTTGATATATTTTTTGATACAAAACATTAGATGAGTGTTTCTAAATTTCAAACTAGTTAAAATATTTATATTGTCTTTGCATGATCATGGTATTCTCTCTTTTTCCTCATTTAATTTGGCAGTTTGACATATTTTTCCATTCCACTAGTGATTACTGTCATTTTTCTAATCTTCATAACCAAATCCTATTTCTCTATTATTGAATGAAAATAAGACGCCAACTATTTCTTCCCAAGGGGACAGTTTCTTCCCTGCTTGCCTCGTGGTAAGACTTAGAATACCTGTCTCCCCAGTCCTCTCTTATTTATAGAGACCTTTAGGATTCATTGACTTCCACATCTCTTTCCCCAACTTCTGTTTTGAAAAGGGAGTTTAGTGTTTTTGATAAAAGACTAATATTAAAGTTTTCTCTTACAGAATCTTTTATATCAATAGTTCTTATTTGATCCTACATTACATATTTCCAGTCATTCTATCATAATCTGTTTACATTTAACCACATATATTGCAGGATTATGTACTTGCCATTATTTCCTTACCTCTCCATTTCCCTCCTATCTTGAAAAACCTCTGTTTTGACTGATTTGCTGTTTGGTTGAGTCCTTTCTAGACAATTTTCCCCAGAATATCTTTTGCATGCCAATTTATCTTTCTTTCAACTTGTCAATAAACGTTATCTTGGCTGGGTCCCTTCCTATCAGTAATCTATAGATGTTATTCCACAGCATTCTAATTTCTGGTATTGAAGACAAAGAGTTTGCAATCCGGTTCTTTTTTCTTTGTAAATTACATGCATGCTGCCTGAAAGCTTGCAAAGCTTTTTTTTTGTTTTTTAGGAGGTACTGGGAATTGAACCCAGGACTTCATACATGGGAAGCAGGCACTCAACCTCTGAGCTACATTTGCTCCCCAATGAGAGTAGGTTTTTCCATTTGTTTGTTTTGTTTTTAGGCAATACTGGGAATTGAACCCAGGACCTTGTACGTGGGAAGCAGGCACACAACCACTGAGCTACGTCCGCTCCCTTTGCAAAGGATATTATCCTTAAAATTCTGAGATTCTACCAGATGTCTTTTTCCCCCAACATTCAACCTCAAACTTGGCAAACCTTTTGATACATATTCAAGTCTTTCTTCAGCTCAGGGAAATTGTTTTCTATTAATGGTTCAATTGCTCTTTCTCCTTCATCGGTTCTTTTTTCTTCTTCTGGAATTCCTGATATTTGCACATGAAGACCCCTGGATGTGTCTTCTAAGTCTCTTTTCTTTTTCTTTATGGTGTTTTTGCTATGATTTGAGGTATTTCTTGCACTTGCACTTCCAAAAGCTACTTACTCTGGCATTAACCGCGACCATCCAATCCTTCAATATAACGATTATATACTTTAAAATCAAAACAATATATTTCAGTACCAGAAAGCATTTTTAAGCGATAATTCAATCTCTCTTTTTTTTAAATGAAGTTATTTTGTTTTCTACCAGTTTTCTTTCATAGGAAGTTGCTATTCTGGGTGTTTTATTAATTCTTTCTGTATTAAGTCAGCCAAAAGGGTGCTAATGCAAAGTACCAGCAATCTGTTGGCTTTTATAAAGGCTATTTATTTGGAGTAAAAGCTTACATTTACAAGACCCTAGAGAGTCCAAATTCAAGGTACCATAAGAGAGGTACTTTCTCACCAAATGTGTTGCCATGTGTTGAAGCAAGATGGTGGGCAATGTTTGCGAGGGTTCAGCCTTCCTCTTCCTCTTAAGACTCTGTGGGCCCAGTTTCTTCCTATGTCAGCTGTAGGCTGTAGGACTCATTTCTTTCCGGGCTCAGCTGCTCTGGTCTCTTCACAAGGTCAGCTGTAAACTATTGGGAATAACTCATCTCTCCTCCCAGGCCGCAGGATCAAAGTTCATTCCTCTTCCATGTCTTTGGAGCTCTCTGTATTCCTCTGTGTTATTCCTTCTTCTGTGTAGCTACTTCCGAGTTCTTGATTGAGTGTCCATTTATACATCCCACCAAGGGGGTGGGGACTCAATCCTGCATGCCCTAATGACATGGTCAAATCAAAGCCCTAACCTTGATTTAATCAAGTATATGTAAAGCCTTTGAATTTAAATCAAAGAGTAGCACACCTAGAGGAACAGAACAGTTTACAAACATAATCGATATCTCTTTTTGGAACTCATAAATAATATCAAACTGCCACACTTTCTGTATCTGGTTATTGGATCTCTTTATCTACATTGTAATTTTTCTTTGTATCTTCATGGCTTTGTTCACTATTACATATTTTAAATGATGGCAACCTTGTCATCAGTGGGAAATGCAACATTCTCTGCCCTACGAGCAGGAAATTTATCAGGTACATCAGTCATCAAATCTATATTGGAGCCTACAGAAGTGTCCCGGTCTCCTCACTGCCCAAACCTCAAAAACAGGAAACACTCATCTCACCCACTGAACCACGCTTCTCAGTACTCAGATTTTCATGGTCCAAGCTATCACCAGGAATTGATGAGTTTTTATTTTCTCTCCACTGCTCTCTATTGGCCCCATTCTATCCTTTGGCCTAGAGGGGAACAAAGTCCTTCACTGGTTTCTCCAAATGAAAACCCTACACCAATTATGCATTAACTCCTCATTCTCCCTGCCCCAACCCCTGTAAGCTGTATTCTACTTTCTGACTCTATGAGTTTGCATTTTCTGATATTTTCTTTGTAATTACCATGGGATTTAAATTTATATCCTAGATCTAGTAACCTCATTTGCTTTGAAACCAACTTAACTTCAACAACATACACAAACTATGAATATCCCTCTAAACCTTCCCCTTTATGTTCCTGTCCCAAATTGCATATCTATACATTATGAATCCAAAACCACTGATTTATTATTATATGTTATGCAATTGCCTTTTAGATACAACAGGAAGTAAATGGAATTACAAAACAAAAATACAATAGTACTGGCATTGGTATTTACCCACATCATTATTCTCACTGGAGATCTTTATTTCTTCAAATGGCTTCAATCTATTGTCTAGTGTCCTTTCCTTCCAACCTACAGAACTCTCTTTAGCATCTCTTGTAGGGCCGGTCTACTGGGGATAACTTCCTCAGCTTTTGTTTATCTGGGAATGTCTTAATCTCTTCATCATTTCTGAAAGATAGTTTTGCTGGACATAGAATTCTTGGTTGGCAATTTTTTGCTTTCAGCACTTTAAATATGTCATCCACTGCCTTCTTGTTTCCATGGTTTCCAGTGAGAAATCAGCACATGAGGCTCCCTTGTACATGGCACATCACCTCTCTCTTGAGCCTTTAATTTTTTTCTCTATTATAGTAGTTTGATTATACTATGTTGCAGTGTGGGTCTATTGGGATTTATCCTGTTTGGAGTTCATTGAGAATCCTGGATGTGTATGTTCATGTCTTTCATTGAATTTGGGAAGTTTTCAGCCATTATTTCTCTGAACATTTTCTCTGCCCATATCTCTCTATCTTCTCCTTCTGAGATTCCCACAATGTGTATATCGGTATGCTTGAGGGTATCCCAGAGGTTACTAAGGCTCTGTTTACTATTCTTCATTCTTTTTTTTCTGATCCTCAGACTGGATATGATTTCAATTTTCTTATCTTCCAGTTCAACTATTCTTTCTGCTGCCAGCTCCAAACTGCTATTGAAGCTCTCTAGGGAATTTTTTATTTCTGTTATTGTGGCCTGCAGTTCTTTTTGGTTCATTTTTATAATTTCTATCTCTTAATTGATATCTTTTTGTGTTCATCTATTGTTTTCTTAATGTCCTTTAGTTCTTTGTCCATGTTTTCCTTTAGTTCTCTGAGCATTTTTTAAAGTCTTTTCTGTATGTTCCAGGTTTGGTCCCCCTTTTTGATGGCTTCTAATGCTTTAAGCTACTCCTCTACATGGCCATTGTTTCCTGTTTCTTTGTATATTTTGTAATCTTTTATTGAAGCCTAGACATTTTGATACTTTTTAAAATTCAAACAAATATCTTTTATTAAAGAAAAAAAGAAATATTATTAAGCACCAAAACTGTATGTTGTTACACTGCATACAGAAGAAAAGAAAGGTGATTGCTTTGATGGACAAGTACATAGTCGTGAGTGTAAAAAAACATGAAATACAAAGCAATACAAATTACAATGCAGAAAATTTCACTAAAGAGCAAAAGACCACGGTCAAAACAAATATTGGACATTTCATAGTATTGCTATAAATGCCTGCTTAGATTTTTTTTTGTATTTTTAATACTTTAATCATGTTAATTGAGCATATTTAAGTATTGTAAAATTGCAACAATTGGCATTTACAATATACTGTGCATGCTAGACATTCTGATATTTTAATGTGTTATTGCTGTAATTTGGACTCTGAGGTCTCTGTCCCTTAAGCTTATATCCAGCTAATGTTATGACAGAGCTTTCCTTAAATGCCAGAAGCTAATGAAAACAAAACAAAACAAAAACACCAGAAGAAGGAGGAAGAGGAGGAGAAAAAGAAAGCACCCTTCCCAGTCATTGTAGATTGACCAGTGTGAGTGTTCTCCTTCAGAGTTTATCCATATAACGAGTTTAAAGAATAGCTCAAAGTCAAAGTGAAGAGGCTTCCCTGGCCTTTTCTGAGCATGGGCCTTATCCTGAGCATGTGTCTTGTCCAAGGCTTGTGCTCTTATCCCAGAAACTCCACTGTTTACATGGATACAAATGTCCCCTTTTCCCTAGGAAACAATTTTTTCAGTCCTAGCCACTGCATTGTATGTCCTACAGTAAGAAATCTCTTGCCCCAGGTAGCCACAGGTCCTCTTCCACAGCATTCTGTAGGAGAGCTCTCTAAATTGCCTTCTACACACAGAGTAATTTCTACGACTGTGAGTCACTCAGGCCACCACCACAGAAACTACATGACACACATGCTCCACAGACATACATGCTCTCAATATGTGCATTAAAATTACACTGCTCTCTCTGGAACCAGAACCAGGGATCCACACTGGGGGTCTTGACACTCTGCACCAAGACAGTGAGGGTATGGGGGAACGATCAACCAGGGCACCTTGATATCTTACCACTTTTACATGGCCTTTGTCTTGATTCAGTGCTCACCGTTACTGCAATCCTTTTGACTGTTTTTTGGAGCTTTAAAAAAAAGATGTTTCTGCCAGTTCCTGCTGGTTATTCAAAGCTTCTGTGAGGGATAGACCTCTGCACTGTCTCCCTCCACCATCTTAATCAAGTGATATCCTGCCCTCAAATTTTAAGTGAAAAATATTCCAATTTCCCATCACTATAAATGTGTTTCAAGGAATGTAATAAAGACTATGAAGATACTTTCAAAAGGAATCTAAAAATATCATCCATTCAACAAATATCTGAGTCCCCACCCTGTGCAGGGCACTGTCCTAGGAGCAGAAACATCAGTATTGATTCCTAAGGTGATTCCCTGGAAAGAGGCCCAACTGCTTTGAATGTTTAAGTTCTGATGCTAGTGTAATAAAGGGGTCACTAAATTTTTAAAGACTGAAATGAAAAAGTGGTTTCCACTGTGTTTTCTGTTTATTATTAAAACATACTTTTCTAGGATGAGATTGCCATTTAAATTTAAGATGAAAAATGTAACATTTTCTTTGGCATTATCTACTAAACATATGAAAATAAAATAAGTTTTCTCCTTTTCCTTCTTTAAGCTGTTACTGTATGTAAGGAGAGAGTAAGAACCCACAAGAAAGGCTTTTGCTTTCCTTCATTTCTGCTGGTCTCCCTCATTTTTATACATCTTATTCCCCAGCTTGCAGGCCATCAGCTTGTGTCACATCATAATATAAATTTGCATACCAAACCCAGCTATTTGTAGGTTCTTCTATCACCTAAAGGGTCTCTAGGCACTTTGTGAATTTAGAAGAGTTCATTTGAAATACAGATAATCTAGCTTTTTTATTGTAAAGGAAGTATTATGGATTGAATCATGTTCCTCACAAAAACAAGTTCAAGTCCTAACCCCGGGCCCTATGGATGTGAACCCATTTATAAATGGGATCTTTGAAGCTGTTACTAGGTAAGATGATGCCAAACTGAATCAGGGCGGGCCTTAATCCAATATGACCACAGTCCTTATAAGCAGAGCAAATTTGGACACAGACAGGGAGAGAGATAGCTACTGACAAAGTCAGAGACCAATTGCCAGCAAGCCATCACCAGAATGCTACAGACTTCAGAGAAAGGTTGGCCTGCCAACACACTGATTTTGGAATTCCATCCTCCAAAACTGTGAGACAAAAAATTACTGTTGTTTAAGCCAACAAGTTGTGGTTATAGTAGTCCTGGCAAATTAAGATAGGAAGTAAGAAAACAAGAAAGTAAAGAAAGCATTTGTTGAGATGTGTGTGGGGAAAATAAAATTGTAAGAATCTGCAAAATGTTGTAAGGTGCCAAAGATGAAGACAGAGAAGGTTAGGGAAGCACAACTTCTCTTGTTGGCCTCAATGAGACTCCTCAAGTGTTCCAGGGCTGTGTTCCCAGTACAGCTATTAGCTGAAGAGTTGGTCTTTCGTGTAAGTCAAAGCTAGAAAATTCAAAAGGTTCTGATGCTGTATGTATTAGTTTCCTAGCTGCTAAAACAAATACCATACAATGGGTTGGTTAAACAATGGGAATGTATTGGCTCACAGTTTCAGAAGCTAAAACGCTTGCTTCCTTCCAGGGTTGGTATCTTCTGGCTGGCCAGCAATCTTTGGGGTTCTTTGGCTTTTCTGTCACATGGCAACACACATGGCAGTATCTTCTTTCTCTTCTGGGTTCCTTTGACTTCTAGCTTCTATACAAGCTATCCAATTTCCTTTGCTTATAAGGACTTCAGGCATATTGGATTAAGGCCCAACCTCATTAACATCTTCAAAGGTCTTTGTGGCAGTTATATTGTTTATGAATTCCAAAAATAGATATTGGATTATGTTTGTAAACTGGTCTGTCCCTCCGGGCATATGAGATTACATTGGATTCAGAGGTTTCATTGAGATTACATTGGATTCGTTTCACCTTGGTGGGCGGGGACTGACAGAGAAACCACACTGCAGAGAAGAGAGGTTGGAGTTTTGGATGCTGGAGGCTGGGAAGTAAGGACACAGAGGAGCAGAGAGAAGGCTCGATTAGACACGGAAGAGGCCCTGGGAAGAGAGATGAGCAATTCACGTGATGGTCTACAGCTGGCCTTATGGAGAAAGTAGAGCAGCTGAGCCCAGAGAGAAATGAGCCCCAGGAAGAGAGGAACCCAGAAAGCCGTATCCTTACAGATGTCGGTACCCATCTTGCTCCAACACGTGGCGACAGACTTTGGTGAGGGAAGTAACTTATGCTTTATGGCCTGGTAACTGTAAGCTTCTACCCCAAATAAATACCCTTTATAAAACCCAACCAATTTCTGGTATTTTGCATCAGCACCCCTTTGGCTGACTAATACAGTCCTATTTACAAATGGTTTCATACCCACAAGACTGGGGGTTGAGACCTGATAAGGCCTTTTGTGGGGGACATGATTCAATCCTCAACAATGTACAATAAAAAACTTAATTTGTTTCCCAACAGATTTAGATTACTGTTAACAGACTACTCACCCTCACCCAACACCACCCAAAATGCATCTTAAAAGTGTAAAAAATTAAATAAATAATAAAAAAATAAAAAATAAAAATAAAAAGTCAAGACAAGGGAAGCAGATGTAGTTCAGTGGTTTGAGCACCTGCTTCCCATGTACAAGATCCCAGGTTCAATCCCTGGTACCTTCTAAAAACAACAACAAACATGATCTTTGGGGAGCACATGTAGCTCAATGGTTGAGCATCTGCCTCCCACGTACGAGGTTCTGAGTTCAATCCCCGGTATTTCCTAAAAAAAAAGTTTTTTTTAAATGTCAAAACAATAAATAAGAATCCAATAAATTTATTAAAAGTACATACCTGTTTTAGGCCATAAGGCATTGACTGCAATTTCACCTTTAAATTCTTCTGCCATTCCAAGCACACACATAGACATACCATACTTAGCAATGGTATAAGCTTAAAGAAACCACAAAGAATAATAATTAAGCAATAAATTAATTTGTGACTATAAATAAGTTTCTATTAATATTTACTTCCAGATATATTTTATCGGAATTCTCTTCAATAATATAAAATATATGAAATATAATTTAAAAAACATACTGTTTCTAAAGGAATATTTTTTATGAAAGTTGCTAAACAGGAATGAACTAATTTTATATATTTTCATCTGAATACTTCATTAAAGAAAAAAGTCATAAACTTTGTTTTTCTTTAATATTATGACAGTAAGTTGCATTGATTTTTAAACTTTTTTTCTTTCCTTTTCAAAAAATAAAAGCGATCATTTAAAAGGAAACTACTGCTAGTAAACAGTAACAAACAAACAAAAAAAGGTTGCAAATTTGTTCAACCTAGTCAATAAAAACAGAGTTTTACTCTGTGGCCTCCTATTCCAAGTGCCTTTGCAAATCTTAGCAAATTATGTTGAAATAAGAAGGCACCTATAAATAAAACCCTCTTTCTTAGCACACTTGCTTTAAATCATTAGTTTGCTGTGAAAGGCAAGTATTTCATAGATAGTTCTTAACCAACTTTATTGAGGAATAAATCACATACACTAAAACAGACCCATGTCACTGACTGGAAAGAGACATGAGGGCGCGTTCCAGGGTGATGGAAATCTGCATCTTGATTCAGGTGTTGGTTATACAATGGTTCATCACAACGAACCATTTAAGATCTGAGTAATTTGCTGGGTGTTAATTATACCTCAATTGTTAGAATTATAGATAAAACATTAAGAATTTTTATTTTCTAAATTGCTGCTGATTCTGCATAGAAAATTCAATGTCAAATGCTATGTACAGATTATGATTACATCATAGAGAGACTGATTTAATTCCAAGCAAATACACCAAACAAGCCATCCCCTCATCCCACTACCTACCACAGTGTTGTTTGAACCACAAAGGATTTAGGTTCAGTGGTGGGCTAAGATTGAGGATGTGAGCAATTTTACTCCTTTTCAAATAAGGGATACATGCTTTAGATCTAAAAGCAAAAGAAAACACAAGTCAAGTTAATACAAGTTAAAATTACATTTTAAACCACTCTTACACAGCAACCAATTTGCTCTGTAATCTGAAGGCTACTCTGTTTTTACTTTTCTTGAATGAAGACAGGAAAAGAAAGCAAAAGGGTTTTTGTATATTTTGTATTTCATTTCCAAAGGTCCTTCACTTTTATGGGGATGAGGTGGGAGGGTTGGGTAAACAATTAGATAAATGATTTTCATTAAAACAATGAAACCACATCTCAACCCATCAACAGGAAAAAAACAAACAGATCTATTCCAAGCAAAGAGACCATATTTTACACTCAACTGAAAGAGCTCATTTAATTTTCATTATAATTCTCCTTTGATTTATTAGACACAACCTTTCCACATGCATTTTGCCCACCTGGCCCTCAGTATTAAAAATTCTAAGCCAGGTGCATTTTTCATGGCAACATGTCCTATCTTAGATATTATATTGAAAACTCTTGGTACCACACTTACATACTACTATCTTCAGCTTAATAAAATAGTTAAGATTGTTAAAAATTTACTATGTGCCAGGCATCGCACTTAATACCCTGTACCTTTACATGAATTATCTCACTTTATCAGGGATTGCAAACTCAAAGGTCTAAGGGCATTTGAGTAAACAAATAAAATGGGTAGAAAAAAAAACAAATGTTCAGAAATATAATTAAACTTTATTATTGAACTCCTATAATTATTTAACATGATACAAACACATATAATACTGAAGACTACATATTAAATTAAAAATTGAAAGATACAAACTAAAACAAATATTTCATTATAAATTTTTCTTCCTACCTTTCTTTCACAGAGGGCCAAATCCTGATACCTTTTCTTTGGCCCACAAGGTCAGTGTTAGTTCTTTCATTTGACATTGCAATTTGCCTTTAACTGGAAACATTATTTAGTGTGTATCTGATACAAGTAAAGCACTGAACTGTCTGTGGTTCAAGCTAGGGGAATGTTTTCAGTGTTAATAGGTTCTAAGACTTCATTCAACATGCTTAGTAGTAGTATTCCTGGTTAAGCTTGTATTTTTAAACATTTGTTTAAACACGTTTATATTCAACTGAAATTCTTTCAATAAACTTGCCAGGTGTAAAAAATTTTAATGTCCAGTTAATTTTTTCATGTAACACTTAATTGCATCATACAGCAGCTGTGCTTATTTTATTAGAAAATAATCACCAACCCTATTGAAACACAAGTCCTTTTTTTAGCTCATTAAGTTTTTCATCACAATCTTTTCTATACGCCCACCATAGTTCTTACTGTGGTGTGATCTGCAATGACATCTTTTAAGCTCTTTACATTCAATAAAGATATAGCTTGCATAGTGAATTTGTAGAAATATGCCTCACATCTACAAAGTAAGCTCTCACCCATTTTACTTGAACATATGGCCTTCCAGGCATTATGTTTCATTTTCCTACTTCGGATAGAGACATGGGTATGAAAAACGTTTTACTTTTGTCTTATTATTAAGAAAGACAATAGTGCAAGCACAATGATAAATGGCAACATTGTGGCCTGGTCTCAGCATCTGGAAGACAATAGAGCTCATGCCCCATCTAAGAAGGCAGCTCATCCTGGCTTCAGAAAGCTGACTGTTGCCACACTGGAATGCTGTCTCTATGTGGTCAAATTTTCCAATGCTTCAAGAAATCTGGATTTTTGAACGAGATCTGATTATATATATAACATAGGAGACAAATGAAATTTTGAATGTAGCTAACTAATGAAAACAAATTTTTAAATGATGTCAGGGCCAAGTTTTACAGACCAAACACATCAGAGGACAAAATTCCAGCCTCTAAAACTTAAATTCTATATTTAACCCTCATGACCAACCTTGTGATATACTACTTTATTATCCCCATTTTAGAAATAAGGAAACTGAATGTGCAAGAGGTTATTTGCCACATTAGCAAGTCGTGGGGGTGATGCTAATCTATCCACCTGAAAAATGATAAAACTGAGGCCAAACAGAAAAGTGAATGGAAAAATAAATGAAAAAGTACACTGTCTGACCAAACCAGAAACAGTCCAAGACTATATTCTCTTTCATTCCATACTCAACCTTTCCCCTGATTATGTCCAAGACAGCACTGGCCTTTTTGTAAGTTATATTAAAGTCTGATTTATAATGAGCTTACTGTTATTTGTAGAAATAAAACCCAGGTTGTTTTCAGAGGTAGGAGAGTCTATTTGTTGCTGGCTTAAATAATCAGAAGACAATGAAAGACATGGTATGTGTGTATGTATTTATTTGTGAAAATATGTGAAAATGTTTCAGCTACACTTTAGTCTTGGAGGAGCTCTGGATAAAACTATTTCAAGGGAAGCGGGTGTGGCTCAGTGGATAGAGCCCCCGTTTACCATATGGGAGGCCC
>JAQZBX010084455.1:0-13256 GCA_029593785.1 Cabassous unicinctus | reverse complement strand
GAAAGATTTGTTCTGGATTTTGGTCTCTGATCCTCTAGTTCAGTGTAACAGACAACACACTACAGAGCAGCACTCGGAATGGAACTATTGTGGGAGGGCAGTGAAGCAGAAATCTGATAATTTTCCATTTGAAAATGTAGCTGCTAACACCTGGCACATTTTCATGCCTGGTGGTCACTCATGGAGCAATAGGGGAGGAGGCAGTCTTTCCCAGATGGCTGAGCTGAGCTCATCCCAAGAATAAGGAGCAACAATTTCCAATGTGATTATCACTCATCTTCTCAACGTTCAAATAGTAAGCTGACAGTATTGCTAGAGTATGTTCTGCATTTTCTTAATCAATGTTGCCCATACTCACCATTCCTTTTGTGCTACATACCTTTGGAGAATGCTGGGTTAAAACCAAACTCTTATCATTGATGTAGTGGCAGTGGCCACCAGAAATTCTAAGGGAGAGGAAAGAATAGGTGTAATATGGGGGCATTTTCAGGACATTGGAGTTGTCCTGCATGACATTGCAGTGACGGATACAGACCATTGTATACTTTGTCATAACCTAAAAATCGTGCAGGACAGAGTGTAAACTATAATGTAAACTGTAGTCCATGGTTAGCAGGAATGCTTCAGTATGGGTTCATCAATTGCAACAAATGATGAAGGATGTTACTGATGTGGGAAAGTGTGGGAGGGGGAGGGAGTGGAGCATAGGGGAATCCCCTATATTTTTCATGTAATATTTATGTAATCTAAAGTGTCTTTAAAAATGAAAAAATTAAAAGGTTTCTCCACTGCAGGACTTTTCAGAGCCTTTAATATGCTAATGTGTAGTGTGAATTTCCAAGAGAAGGAGTGTTCCCAAGACTACACATTTGTATAACCATCATTTTGCAGAGCATCTTAGGTGACTAGACTTCATAGGGCATCTTTTGGGCAGACAGACACTTGGCCATCTCACCCCCGTGTTGGTCGGAGCCTCCTGTGTTCTGAGGGTTGAGTTCAGACTCCCGTCTGCCCTCCCTTGCCTAGAACAGAATCTCATCAATGCAGGGGGAAGGGCTGGTCTGGGCATCACAATTGGTGACTCCAAATCACCTAACATTATTAAGTCAGCAGAGTGTGTTGTCAAGGGCTTTCCCACCCTCCCCCCCAGCCCCCACCCTTCTCTCTCTCTTTCCCCAAGTTCCCTGATATTCACTTCAGACATAGCAACCAAAGTTCGCTCCCATAAAAAATTGGGTAAATAATTCATAATAAGGTGTCAATATTAATGACCATGCACCAGTTTACCTACCCATTCGTTTAGTCATTCAAAAACCTGCAGTGCTGACTGTGTTAGATACTGGGATCTCATGAAAAAAATTACCATACAGATCCTGCCCGTAATAAGATCACAGCCAAGTGGGAGAGGCAGAGAACTAATTAGAAAATTACGTTCCTGCATCATCTATTATGAAAGAAGTGTGTACTGAGAGCTATGGGAGGGGCGCATGCTACACCCAGCCTGGGAAGAACGTGCCCAGAAGGAAGTGACACCTAACTGGGGAGATGGGAAAAGGTGATCCAGGAAAACAAACAACAGGAGCAGAGGCTTGGAGGCAAGGCAGAGCATGGGCTGCATGGGAAAACTGCAAGCAGCCCAGGCTGGCTGAAGAAAAGGATGACTTTTGAGGAATGTCATCCTCCCTGAGGCCAACAGGGAAGGAGAGGCCAGATCAGGGATATTCTTACAGGAGAGTGTGGATATAATGATGGAAACTGGGACATCAACCTACTGCTTGCCCCTCTCCCAATGCATCCTAGGTCCTTGCAGTTAGCCCTGCTCACCCCCAGACCCCCCAATTACAAACCCCCTTGCCATGTGGGAGTTACCAGTTTGGTCTCTCCAGCCATCCAAGATCCACTGTGAAGCATCAACATATTACAACTGCTCAATGTCTGTCCAGGAAGGGAGAGATGGACAGTAGGATATTGTGAGTGTGTCACTAGGGTTAGGGTTAGGCTCAGAGCCACTGTTTAGTGTGAAGCTCTGTGACAACATATCTACCGAACACGTGCTACTTGGTTGCTGTAAATGACTAGCCTGATGGAGAAACTTTGATATTAATTTCGCTAAGCAGGTGCTTAAATTTTGATGAGTCACAAACTTTGTGGATGAAAGAATGAATGGCCCTAGGAAAATCTTAGCATCTCCCTGAGTTGCATTTTCGCAGATGAAAATAAGGCTATAGTTTCCCTCAATGTCTTTCTTTAGGATTACCTGGAGGGGTGGATGTTGAGATTCTGGCTTGTGCCTAGACTGGGACTCAACTTGCCTCAGCGTAGGTGGCCAATTGGAGCTGATGTACATGAAGGTTCCAGAGGTGCCATTTGATGTCCAGTGAAGTCCAGGGTTGGGAGGGGTGTGGGATGACCCCTGTAAGTTTACACGAGGCATTCTGGGAAATGCAGAACTTTGCATGGTCTACAGCCTGCACTGTCAGGGTCATGGGCAGCCAGTGACACACGGTGTGCTACCAGGACTGGGTTCCCGTTTCATCATGTGTTGGTGAGGCTTGGGAAAACTCAGTGATGGATAAAACGGTTGGCAAATGACAGGTCCTTAGTACACATCAGCTTGTCGTCTCCCATCCCCCTGCCCATTCCCTAACTCCCTGTCTCCAGCTGAGCACATTCTTAGCCCTCTGTGGATTCTGCAGCAACTCCGGGGTCCTATAAAAACCCTCAAAGACCAACCTAACTGCCACATGTGGCCTCGAACCCCTTCACTTCCCAAAACCCGCTCAGATCCCTGCCTCCACTGCAACCTGCCAGGACTTACCTCACCTGGCTCCATTTATCCTTTAGCAGCCTCAGCCGGGGGAATTGCCTGTGAAATTTGTCACCTCTGAGAAGCGAGAAAATTCCTGAAGAAGGTGTTTGCCAGAAAGACTGCAAAAGGTGTTGTTTTCACTTAGCAGGTGCTTAAATTTTTATGAGTCACAAACTTTGTGGAAATCACAGACTTTCAGGTGGGTGTTTGATATGTGGAATCACCATGTTTTCCAGGCCAAGTCCTTGGAGGTGTGTGTATGTGTGTGTGTGTGTGTGTGTGTGTGTGTATGTGTGTGTTAGGGGGCCGGGGTGTGTGAGCTGGGATCCTGATGGAAGAAATAAAGTATGCTCATGGGTTTAGCAAGGCACCTGCTGGGAGCAGGGCATTGGAAAAAGCAGTTCAGCTCCCAGAAGACAATTCATCATATTACGTGCCTTTGTTCTTCTGCAAGTCGGAATGGCTCTATTTTTTCAGCTGTGTGTATTTCCCACTTAAGCTCCACTCCAGACTGCCCAGGGTGAGGACATACTGAGTAAATTAATTTCTCTCAGGCAAGCGAAGTTATATTAGGGCTCCTTCCCTCCTCCTTCAAAGTTGACACAACAATCGTATTCCAGAATTGTAAAATCAGTATCCAGGGGGATCATAAGCTTTTCATGATATTTTATGCCCTCTCTTTCTCCTCCCTCCCTTCCTTCCATAAATATTTATTGAGTGCCTACCATGTGCCAGGCACTGAGTCGGGTGAAGCCTACAGCCCTATCTTGGGTCTTTGGTCTGGGAGGGCAGGCAGAGTCCCCGAAACTCTAGATCCGGGACTGATTATTGACCTTAAGAAGACCAATTTCCCTGGGACGTTTTTCTCAACCTAGACTGCACATTCAAAGCACTAGAGGAGCATATGCTGATTCCTGGCCTCACCTGAGATGCAGGAAATCAGAATCTCTGGGGGAGGCCCTGGCCGCAGACTGTAATGCACAGCCAGGGTTAGAAGCCTGAGTCTTTCTCCTCCGTCCTCTCGCCAGCAATCCACCTTGGTTAATCCCCATTACCAACAGAGGGTGTTTCTGGACAAGAAATGGAAGTCAACCCTCCCTGAAGAGGGAAGCGGGGGGCTCTCAGACTGATGACACAACTCTATGGACCCATAGAAGTAATCTGATTACACAGAAGAAGTACTTTTGCATTTTCATAGATGCTACACTTGTGTAACATAAACTAATGCCCAGAAACAACTTGCAGGGGACCCACGGCCTGCTTTGTGCTGTGCTATACATGGTGCGGGGATCTGTGTCCCCCTCTAGACGGGATTATCATATCTGCACTTAGGGATTTCAATTTCTGGAGGAGGATTGGAGGCTGGGTGACAGGTATGAGTGCAGCAGGCGGATAGAAAGATGAGGGTGAAGGGGACTATGGCAACGGGGGCACCGATGCTGCATCCAAAGCCGGTGCAGTTATGTAGCGCCAACGGATTGAGGCCAACCAAAAATTGGGGACTCGTGTTGCTGGATATTCAGTTTTGCAGATTTTCATGTGAAATCTCTTGATTTTTAAATGTTGGAAGCCAATCAATTTATTTGTATTTATAAAACAGAATTAGGTAATGCAAACCAGGCATGTCAACTGATCAGATTCAGTTTCTAGGCCCAAAGAACAGCAAGTGCATTGTCCACCCAGGTCTCCGGGTGCACGGACTTTCTGCAATACAGCGTCACTGGTGGCTTAAGCTGGCTCCAGTTTAATTAGCGATGTTAGAGGCAGGAAAGCTGGCGTCCCTCTGCTGCCTGTTGTGAATGGCATGAAAATATCTCTACGGAGACTCAGTATCGGCTTATACTGGCTCCCGCTGAATTTTACACAAGACAATTAAAATAGTAAAATTGATGAAGTTGATCATTATTCTTCCTCCACCTAAACAATTGGTCTTAGGTGTTGCCAAGCAACAGAGCCAGAACTTCATTCACTGGTTTAAAAAACGTGGCTGAACCTCTACTTGAGGTGGGCACTGTGACCCAGAAGGGATGGTACAGTCCCCACACTCAAGGGGCCCACAGTTTACTAGAGAAGAATAATTACTAGACTGTTTAAATGCCTCAGTTATGTGCTGATGCCTGATGGCATAAGGGGGCTTCACCCACTCCTTATCCCAGCTGCTTTCCAGGTTGCTTTCATTTTAAAGCTCATCCAGAACACTGTGAGAAAATCAATGACCGATGTTGCTATAAAAAACTCTGAAGTTTCTGCAACAGATGAAGAGCATGCCGTGGCTGCTCTAAGGGTAAGGACAGCTTCTCTGCCTTCTTACAACAGACAGAAGAGAGAAGAGTGGAAGCTGGAGATGGAGCTTACAGACCTGGTGACTGAGCCCTGGTGTGGCTTTTTGAAGAAAAAGAAAACAACCTGGGGACGTTTAAACATAGGAGAGAAAAGGATCTGTTGAGAAATAAAAGCAACTTGGAAACAGTAGGAAAGATGAGAATTTCTGGCTCTGACCCACTGAATAGTGGGGCTCAATTCATGCACAAGATTTCCTCCAACAGAGTACGAATGGCAGAGGGACCCATTCATCCTTCCCCCAAACGCTATTTCTTCCAGCCAGGATGGCCTCTTTCTTTCTCCTGATTATTCTACATTTGAGCCTTGCCTCATGGAGTCCCAAAGGCCCTGCCTCTGTACATCCCCTCTAACCATCTACCTTGGAAGCCAGTACTAGCCCCTTGGAGCCTCTCCTCCAGGAAGTTCTTCCTGTCTACTTCAGCCTCCTGGCCAATCCTACACACATAGGTTTATTGAGTGCATACCATGCCTCGGCACTTTATAAACTACCCTGTTTAATTCTCACCACAATGCTGTATGAGTCTCCTTTACAGACAAGGAAACAGAGGGCCAGAAAGGTTCAGCTCTGGGTGTGGGGCCACCCAGCTATTAAATGGTAGATCTGAAACGTGACCTTGAATGCTTGATCTTCCACTCATTGCAGGCAATCCACATGCAACAGGAATGGGACTCTGAGAGAGAGAAATCCGGGAGGTCATGAGGACTGGACATCGGGGAACAGACCCAGGGGAGGTAACAGATGAATTGAGTCTGGAGGGAAAAATGGGACTGAATCAGACCAAAGGGGTGCTGGTGGCATGGAGATGGGGGTGGTAGGGAGAGGAGGCAGCTCATTTCCTATGGGAATATTTAGCTTCAGGAACAACTATCCGACGTACAAGAAAATCCAGATTATTTTTAAGGGCATTCTTAAGGATTCACTTTCCCCTAAAACTATTTCTTGTTATATTTTAAAGATCTTAGTAAATAGAACCACCATCCACCAAGTCTTTTTATCCAGAAATCTGGGAAGCTTCCTAGAATCTTCATTTTCCCTCATCTCTCTTGCTTCACATATAATTAATCCCTAGACCTCCTACCTCCTCGTTATCTCACCAATGTGTCTTTGCCTCTCCTTGTAATTTTTTCCCTGGAGTACTACAGTAGCCTCTTAACCGGGGTCTTGGCTCCAGTCTGGCTCCCTTCCAGGCCATCATCCATCCTGGAGCCAGAAAGCTCTTTCTACAGAGCCAAGCTGATCATGCCATCCTCTGGTGGTTGTCCCAAGCTTTTTAGCTTAGTACAAAAGGCTTTCTGTCATCAGGTCCCTGCCTACTTCTCTAGGCTGGCCACCCACCAGGCGGGCTCACTGCAGAATGCCTCACAGGGCCCACGGCCACACCTGGCCTTTTCACATGTGGTGGGTTACTCTTTATCTCCCTGTTTGTCTAATCTCTACATGCACCAGTCAGAGTCCCAGTGGGAAACAGGAGAGGTGAGTAAAGGGGGTAGGGTGGGAACCGGGGACCCAGATACCACCCCTAAGCCTGGGGGCTGAGAAGGGGGGCATGAGGAACATCTGAAGCCAGGGCTGTGATGATGGGACTCTAACCTTTCCTTGAGCTCCTTCTGAACCAGACAAGAGACAACCAGAAGCCCAAACGGCATGGGAGCCTGTGGTTCTGCTCACTCCCCAGGGCACAAAGCAGGGTCAGAAAGAGGAGAGTGTGGAAATGGAGGGCAAATGGACATCCAGTAAACATGCTACATATCCTTTAAAGCCCAGCTAAGCCACCTCTTTGGAGAAGCCTTCTTGACCACCTCCTTCCCTTGTATAATTTGGGTGCCCCTCCTCTGTGCTCCCAGCACTCCTTGACTAGGTCAGATTAGCCATCAGTAAAGGGCTGCTGAAGGAATGCACAAATAAATCTTTTTACATTTCATTGGCTTTTGTTACCCCTTCAAATGTGGGTAATAAGCTTCATATATTTACAATTTTCCAGCTTAATTAGTATTTCCTTGTTTTATTTTTCTAAAAATTGTCTAGAACCTTCCAAGGCCCTCCCTGGTTTAGACTGCAGGGTCTGGCGGGCAGGTCTGCTTTCTCCCTAAATACCAGTGATGTAGCATGAACCTCTCCTGCCTCCTCCTGTGCTCAGACAGAAATACTGGCAGTTGTATTTACTAGGCTAACATAGGATGTTTCTGGACAAGAAATGGAGGTCCTGGCACTTACTAGCCACCAGGAATGTGTGGAGATCCTCCAGGCTTTCCTCACTGAATCAAACACCCTCCTGAAGCAGTCACTATCATTCTAGTTTTACAAATGAAGATGGTGACGTTCAGAGAAGTTTGCAAGGGTGCCCAATGTCACAAATTCATTAAGTGGCAGGGCTAACACTGGATTAAGAATATTAGTGATCTTATGCATCAAAAATGTTCTGGAGCCCCAAGACCTTCATGATTCAAAATAGCAACATAATACAAAACATGAACACAAAACTCATGCAGGTGATGGAAGTCAATAGTTTCTAAATTTTACAGTTCTAGATCCTGGATACATTTCCCCATAGCTGAATGTTTCTTTTTGTGCGTCCCTCTACTTCGCTGGTGCCTAATGCACCCCTCAGTGTGTCTGTTGGGTCACCCAGCACTGGGGTGGGGTGGGGGCTGGAGTCTGGATGTGCAGCCCAGCACCCAAGCTCTTGGCCACAGTGGGAGACTGCCATGCAAGTCTTCATTTCAGTCCAGAAGTGGCCTCAGAACCTTCCACAGCCAGTCCATCTGAGCTTGGCTTTGCTGTCCCTCCTACAGATGCTGCCTGGCCTCACACAGTGCTGGTTTTATTCTGGGTTCATTCCCTTTTTGACCAGTTCCCATTGTTGGTCAGCAGTTAGTCCCTGGGACTGGAAGGGAAAAGGCTAACTAGGCAACCTTGTCCCAAATGCAAGGAGCACATGGCAAGCAGGAGCAACCTTGGTTGGAGTTCTGAGTGGGAGGTGATTAGTCCCAGCTGAGGGAACCTGCAGGCGCTGGAGAGAGGCAGTGCCTGAGCTGGTAGAGACACAGTGGGGATTCAACAGAGGATGAGGTAAGCATGGTGGCCCGGGGTGGACTCATGGATGGATGGAGGTGAAGGGGAAGACATGAGCTAATGGGGGAAGGTGTGAGCTAATGGTGATGCTGTCCACCAACACATCTGAACTCAGCCCCACTCATTAACGTGGCTTGGTTTTGTTGTACCTATTTCCCTTTGTAGATATTTGATGCCTGCCTTCTTAAATGGTCTAAAAGCCAATAAAATCCTGTCTCTGTCCTCCTGCAGCTCACAATTGGTTTCAGAAGAGGTGAAGCAATTAAACTGATTGCTCCAGATGGGTTGCTGCATTGCTCCAGATGGGTTGCTGCCCACACACGGGGGTGGTGGCATTCTGCTTACTCGGAGACCGTGTCACCATTCACCCAGGCAAGGTTTCTCCAGCATGAATCATACATAATCCAATGAGTGGCTTCTGGGTGGGGTTGGGGGGGGGGCTGGGATGGGCGTCATGGGGACCCTGTGTCCCATCCCTCTTCTAGGTCAGCGCTATCAGAGAAAAGGGTCTGTGTGTGCTTCCGTGACATGTGGCTGATGAGCAGGTCAGGCGGTCACAGCAATGAACTGCTTTTTTCCCTCCTGGATTGGCTTGTCTTTCTAGAGGGAGCCATCCTGAGCCATCCTGAGTCATCCTGGTTCAGCAAGTGGCAGCCAACTTCTGGCAATCTGAGACTCACCGTGCACTTCAGGGGAGGTGTGGAGAGGGGACCCCAGGAGGCAGACCACAAGCTCCTCTGGAGACCAGGGAGAGGGGTAGCACCTCATTTTCTCCCCAGACTTTTCCTAGGCCTTTGAGGCGGCTTTGTGAATAATAAAAAAAAAAAAAGGAGGGGGAAAGCTTTTGTTCCAAATGTGTAGCTCTCTCTGTCTGTCTCTTCTCCAAAGCAACAGGCCTAGAACAGAGCTGGGCATGCAGTGCACGTTGAATGAACAAATGAAAGAATGGTGAGAGGAAGTCATGATCCCAGAGATCAGATTTTGGAGTTCTGATTCTGAACCACCATTAACACCTGCAGGGCTTTGGATAACTCCCTTCACCTCTCTGGGCCTCAGTTTCCCCCACATGAACTTGCTATCCAGAATGATGGTACTGGCCCTGTGGTTCTCCCTGGGCAGTGAGGAGGTCCCGTTAAAGGCTAAAGGGCTCTGTAAGTAAGACTGTTTATATTTATTAACCAATTCTTGAAATCTTGCGTAAGTCACATCCCATTTTAAAGGTACCAAGAAAATTGTTTGCTTGAGGTACACTGTAGGGGTGCCTTTGGAAGAATCCCTTTGAAATGGGAATGTCTTCCCCTTGCTTAATTACTTGGCTTAGTGTAAGGCTGCAAGTCTGAGCTGGAGCTGCCTTGACTGCAGGAACCTGAGCCTCCCTATTCGGTCTTCTTCAGGGTCCCTGTCTGAATCAATGCCAAATACTCTTTGACCTCCACCGATTTCAGGGGGCAGCTATGATTCATGGATTAATGTATGGGTATGTTCATCCCTGTGATGATTCTGCAGGTCTTCCCTTGCTCTCTCTAGCCTACCAGCATCTGCTTTCCGCTTGTGACACTGACCATTCTCTTCCTCATTTTCCTGCTAACTCATACTCATTGTTCAGGTCTCAGCTGGCACAACTCCTCTTGCAGGAAGGCTTCCCCAGTGCTCTCCAGGTCTGGATTAAGTGCTCCTCCTAGGTGATCCGTCAGCCCCTAGGGCTTCCCCAGCATTGCACCATGTTATAATTGTAGGTTTTCGTGCCTGCTTCCTTCATTGGACTGTGAGCTTTGTAAAGCAGAGACTTTGTCCTCCTTATCCAGTGCAGAGCCTGAACCACAATGGCTGCTCAATCAATATTCACTGAATGAATGAATGGATTTAATTGTAATCTGCATTTCTCACAAAGGTAAGTGTTGGGGACTGAATCATGTCCCCCGCAGAAGGCGTGCTCAGGTCCCAACCCCTGGCCCTGTGGGTGTGAACCCATTTGTAAAGAGGACCTTTGAAGATGCTTTTAGTTAAGATGTTCCCAAACTGAATAAGGTTGGGTTTTAATCCAATCTGGCTGAAGTCTTTATAAGCAAAGGAAATTGGACACAGAGAGAGAGAAGCCACAGGGAGCAGAGCCAGAAGCTGGACGTCAAGTGAACTGGGAAGAGAAAGGCGAAGAAGCTGCCATGTGCATTGACTTGTGCCAGAAAAGCAAAGGAACCCCAAGGATTGCTGGCCAGATAGATGATACCAACCCTGCGAGGAAGCAAGCCTGCTAGCCTCTGAAACTGTGAGCCAATAAATTTTGATAGTTAAGCCAACCCATTGTATGGTATTGGCTGTAGCAAATGGGAAACCAAAACAGCTTTTGGTACTGGAAAGTGGGTACTGCTCTTCCAAATACCTAAAAATGTAGAAATGACTATGACATTGGGTAATGGGTAGAGGCTGGGAAAGTGTGAGGTGCTGGATAGGAAAAAGCCTAGATTACTTTGAAGAGACTATCAATAGAAATATGGACATTAAAAGTATTTCTGGGGAAAGCTTAGAAGGAAATGAATGTGTTATTGGAAGCTGGAGGAAAGGTGATTCTTGCTATAAAGTGGCAGAGAACTTGGTGAAATTGTGTTCTGATGTTGGATGGAAAGCACAACCTGAAAGCAGTGAACTTGGATATTTAGCTGAGGAGTTTTCCAAGCTAAGTGTGGAGATGCAGCCTGGTTTCCCCTTGCAGCTTACAGTGAAATGACAGAGGAAAGAGATAAACGAAGAATTGAACCGGTGAGCACAAAGAAAGCAGCAACTGATGATTTGGAAAATTCTCAGCCTAACCTCTCTGGATAGGAGAGCACACTATCTGTGTTCTACTTGGGCCAGAAGTGGCTCTATCAAGGGCCTCCCTGAACATTTAGGAAGTGACTCCCCAGAGGATAAGGTTCTATGTGAGGATTTAATGGAATAACGCTTTGCTAAAGAAGGTGTGGCTGAACGTGGGTTCAGTCAGCCATCTTAGTGAAGTCATGATTGGAAATGCAGCTCTCCAGGAAGGATTTGTGGAAAGTTCTATTGTTTGATCATTTGGACCCCATGGAACTGCATCCAAAGCTAACAAGTTTTTTTGTGTGAAATTTGTATGAACAGAAGCAATGCCTGAAAAGGACAGAGAAGGGACAAAGTGAAGGAAGAATGACTTCAAGGGCCACAGAAATCGAGGTTTGGACTAAAGAGATATCAGGCCAAGAGAGCTTGCCCACCCCAGTGTATGGAAAGAGCAGGTCCACCTCTGCTCTTGGAGGGGACAGGCCATCTACCCTGCAGCTTGGAGGGGTGGGCCTTGTGCCCTGCTCTTCAGGGAGAGTGCTGCCACCCCAGCGCTCAGAGATGGTGGAGTTCCTGTGCCCCAGCACTCGTGGAGAGCCTGATGCTTGGTAGGGCCTTCACCCAGTGTTCCAGGAGACCATGGCTCCTGGAAAAGTGCTTGGAGGAGATGGGACTGCTGTTCCATTAGCATCAATCCACAGAGGATTGATTCATAGATCTTGAAATCTAATGGAATTTGCTCTGCTGGGTTTCAGACTTGTTGGGATCATTGACCCCTGTTTTCCTTCCAATTTTTCCTTTCTGAAAAAGGAATGTTTATCTATGTCTGTCCCCTCATTGCATGTTGGAAGCAGATAACTTATTTTCTATGTTTCACAGGTTCAACAGAGGAATTTTGGCCTAGGATGGACTATACCCATAATTTATTTTGATTAAACTATGTACTTAGCATTGTTCTAAAATAGCTTAAGGCTTTTGGAATGTTGTGATAGAATGAATGTGCTTTGCATGTGGGAAGAACATGCCCTTTTGGGGTCCAGAGGGCAGACTCTTGGGGATTGAATCATGCCCTCCATGTTCAGGTCCCAACCCCTGGTCCTGTGGGTGTGACCTTAGTTGTAAATAGGACCTTTGAAGATTTATTACTTAAGGTGTTCCCAGACTGAATGAGGGTGGATTTAACCCAATATGGCTGACATCCTTACAAGCAAAGAAAATTGGACACAGAGGAGAAGCCACAGGGAATAGAATCAGGAGCTGGAAGTCAACAGAACCCAGAAGAGAAAGGAGAAGACTTTGCCATGTGCACTGCCATAACAGAAAAGCCAAGGAACTCCAAAGATTTCCAGCCTGATAGAAGATACCACCCCAAGGAGGAAGCAAGCCTTCTAGCTTCTGAAACTGTGAGTCAATAAATTCCTGTTGTTAAGCCAAATACCTGTGTAGTATTTGTTTTAGCAGCTAGGAAACTAAAGCAGTAAATGATGGTATGAAATTTAAATCAAGGACCTTCTGTACGCTCTTCCAGAGGCAGTTCTCTGCTTCTATCCTGGATCCTTCCCTGCCTCATTTATCTGGTACAGAAAGGCCTAGAGATTGGCCTTTTTTACTTCCTTTTCCCATCATAAGCTCCCACTTGCTATACCACCCTTACCTTCTGCTCCTGATATCCAGGCCTGGCTTTGGCACAGGACATAAGTACTCATTGCTCTTTCTTGCTGCGGCTTAACTGATATTAAAACAAGTACTGGCCTCACCCATGAGAGTTTCAAGTTGGTTTCTAGGGGGACAGACCAGACACCAAATGGCACACAATTGGACAGGTATCAGAATTCTGCAACCTCAGGTAGTCTCCATAGCAACTATTGGTTTCCCTCAGACTACCTTCCTAGGCAGAGGATGGAGATGGGGATCTTTGATCCCCTAGGACAGAACCCAGCAAATTTGAGGCTCCCACCCCAAGGTCACTTAGGCCAGGGCCAGGGGCCAATACTAGTCAGTCAGGGGACTCTGAAGGAATGTGTCTAGTGTCCTTGACTTCCAAATAACAACTGAGTCCTCTCCCTGGAAATGATTTATAGAGATGGAGTGGACTAGACGGACGACTCTTTGAAAATGTGTGTGTGAATGTCTAGAATCAGGACTTCGATAAAGGCACAATAGGGAAGGACTTTCGAGGGACACTCATTTATCAAATACACTTGGAGTGCATGCCGACCACGTACCAGGCACCCC